>JARPMJ010006008.1:0-56922 GCA_033366665.1 Phoxinus dragarum
CAGGGACTTTCAGAGCGGGAAATATTTACCCGGAACTTCATTTAGACCCTGATTCCTGCGGTGTAAACCGAGTACCAGCCCAAAGTTCCTAGTTCCTGGGGAAAGTTCCCGCAGTGGAAACGCGGCTATAGACATATAAACTACATTAAAAGCTGGATTTTCAGCACAGGACATGAAGAACCCCTCAGTTGAAATTGCGGGTGCCCTGAGAATTGTCTCGCCCTGATCCTTCAGTGAATAAGGAAAGAGGGGTGTACCTGCTTCATCACTGGGCATAGAGCTGGCGTTGATCCCCGACAGGGCCGAACAGGGGACACTCACGGTCCCGTGTTCACATGACCCCATTTATGACACTTAATGCAGCGCACATTACGCACCTACAACAATTCAAGAGCAAGAAAACAAGCACAGCGCCCACACGTTCACTGCATTCAGACATTTGTGGATGAGCAATAATTGTTGATCTACATTTATGAAGGTGTGTACCACAAAATGAAACATCACCTGAATGCCAAAAGGCTGATCTCGAATATTCATGTCATCCTTTGCATACCTGATGAGTGAAATATGAGTAAGAAATACAGAAATGTGCACATTTGAGATCAAGCATCACTTATCAGCGAGTGAACTTACTTTTCACGAGGAGCTACTTTCTGCCACTCAAACTTGTACTCCGATTCTCCTCCCTAAAGATGAAAAACGTGAAACTATAAGATGCCACTAGAATAAGTAAGCAATAAGTAACCTGACAATGGACACCTCGAAGGGCACTTATACTATGATCACTTGCCAAAGAACACATTAGTTTATATTTTTATTAGTTTTACAATCGAAATTTAACGGTTTTAGAACTCCTTTACTAGGTGTCCTACATCACTTTTTAATGGTCACCCAGCAGCCAATCAGAATCGAGTATTCACCCAGACCACGGTGTAAGCATTCTTAACCCCCTAAAGCCTGACATGTGAAATAAGTCAGAATTTTTTTATATTTAATATAACGCAATGCAAAACAATGATGATTGAGAGATGAACAAATAAACCTTCCTCAAAAGCCTGATGGATCATATTTGATACATACATTTTATGATTTTAACATAAATAAATTAATTAAGCCCAAGTTGCTTCAGTTTCATTCCAGAAAATGTTAAATCTTGTAAGTAGGCTACATCTTCAAATATTACTAACAATATTAAAGTTATTCTTACGTTTACTTGAAATAAAATCAGTAAGGATTTCACAGCAAAAAGGCATGTGAAGCACAAGCTGAAGTTGGACGTTTATACAATTATGCTAAAAGTCCTTTTGCGAAGTATGACCTGTCAATCAGACGACAGAAGGCTTGTAGTGGATTAAACGCAACAGGTTTTTCAGCAAAGTTGATCCATGTTAATAATTCAGACGCCTTAGAAATATGCACATCAAATATGATACGATATTAAGATATACTTTAAAGGGTTAAACACTCAAGTGTAATATTTGTATTCAAAAGGTTGACAGTGCAAAATAACAAACTTTAACATGGAAATGAACTTTACCTCTTTTTCCTCCTCTGCAGGAAGTCGGTGATGATAGAAAGAAAAAAAAACATGATTATTTACTTTAACTTCTTTTTCTCGGTTTCTTGATTTTCTAACTATTTTGATTGATTAAAATCTTGTATGTCTTTAGGTTTGGTCATGACTTTTACAGTTACATTATTTTAATAACTCCACAACAACCGGTGGAAACGTGTCTGACCTTTAGATGCTCCAGGAGGCGCTTCATACATAAAATTAAGGCCATTTTTCACCCGATCGTCTCCCATCAGCAGTCTGGAACATAAAACACCCAACAGGACCATTTCAATATCCAGGTAAAAGCCAGATATTTCCCACAAGATCAGCGTGACTGTGTGTTTGAGAGACTGAGACCCAGTCCTGTCGTCTCTGACCTGTTGTTGTAGGTGTCCTGCTCCTTCAGGTAAGCCTGCATCAAGTCCTCCTGCTGCTTCTTCTCGAAGGTTAATTTTTGCTCTGCGATCCATACCTGAGGAAGAATCAAAGTGATGAAGAGTTTAGCACCTCAGACACACCAGTTTGTCTCTCAACATTCAAGTAAATGAGCCTGTCTTCCTCTGGAAACATCTGACACTAGACTCTGTTTTCTATATGATTATTAACCGAGCAAACTAACAAACACATCATGTGTTTGTGAATAAATACAAGTGCATATTCAGAACAACCAAACAAGCCGTGACAGTAATTTAGTCAACATTTGAAGTGGATCAAAACCTTTCTTCAAAGTTATACATGAATTTTGAACAATGCCCGTTCTTGTCTTAGAACAACTTTCATTAACTTTTTTGATCCACTTCAAAAATTGACTACTGTAACGTTATATATAAACAGAAGATCTGAACCAATGATGACTCCCAGAGCAATAGCAACTTAGCTTGCTAGCGAAAACCTCCCGCTTAACGTTACCTTCTTTATGTTGGATTTTGATGCAGGATGAAAATCTTTCTTGCACATGAAATTAGCAAAAGATTTCCCCATGTTTGAACCCCAGCGTAACGACCAAACTTATTAAAAACCGAGGTTAGCGTTTTCCGTCGAACAACATCAAAACACCAGCAGCGGCGCTTGTTTATGACGCAATCAAACAGCACACATCCGGGATTTTCCATAATATAAGCTGCTACTTCTATTAGCTAACGTTACATTCGTAAACATAAATTAAAGAAGCCTTCATGTTCAACAATACATAAAACAATATATAGTTTGAAAAAAAAGTGAAAAATCTGTGACCATTTTAATGTTTTTATTTACCTTTTTTAATCTTTTTTTATTTTATTTATTTGTATTTATGTATTGTTTATTCTAATGGACCCCTGGTTTTATTTGTAAATCATTAAAAGTTATTAAAAACATCCAGTTTTCTTCTAATGGTTTTATTTTATTTTAAATCATAAAACATGTTCATCGTACTACGAATACAGCATTATATTACTTAAATAAACAACTGTCAAATCAAAAGACAACCATGCACTTCATTTTTTATGAATTTTTTAAATATTATTTAATTCATGTAATTGTATTTAAACTCCTGTACTATATTTTTTATGACATGTTTGTTTATTTATTTATTGTGTATTAGGCCTATTTTATGATCCTGACAAATAGCCAATCAAAAATGCCACTCCTCGACCACGTGACTGGATGCGTCCTGAAAGCGCCGCTGCCACGCCCACTTATCCGCTGAACACCAAAGCGGATCGACCAGACTTACTTGTCAGATCGCTTGTGCGGATTGATTTGGTTGATTATAAATCAGATGATACGGATTATTGTCAAAGTCTGCGTGCAGTTTTGTTTATGGAGAAAGGAAAAGGAAAGCAAACAGATGTTTAATCTCTTTGAACAGAAAAGGGATTGTCTACGTGCCTGACATATACGCTGAGTTGGACAAGGTAAACATATTATTTAAAGCAGACTGAAAGCCAGCGTTACTGCAAATATTTGGGTAATCTTTATGTCTACGTATTAGTGTTAAAAATGTTTAATGTATAGGCCTGTATCTTACTAAGAGTTCATTCATGCTGATGATGTGATATAGTTTGAGTAGAAACACATTCTGATTTCCTAAGGTCAGTGTTTGTTTTTAATGAATTATTGATTGCCATGTAATCTAGCCTATGCATGAATACTGAGAGATTGCCATAATTACTCTTATCGTGTGAACACTGAATACGTTACATTTACACGGAATGGTACATTTAGTTTATTTCAGGATGTACCCAACCTCCTGCGACACATTTGTGGCTTTGCCTCCATCTACCGAGGGTCAGCATCGGATCATCTTCGGGAAGAACTCGGACAGGCCCTGCGATGAAGTCCAAGAGGTCGTGTACTATCCCGCAAAGGAACATGGCCCAGAAGACAAAGTTGAGGTATCTCAAGATGTTCCCCAGTCAACAGATTTCCTTCGGCACAGATCTGTCCCAAATAAACCTCTCTAAAGTGTGACACAGATTAGAGTTTGCTGATGTTGAAGCCAGAACTGATCCAAAACAGTGATTTTAATTAGAGTTAATTAGAGTTTGTTTGGACAAATTATATTGTTGTAAAGAAAGAGCAAAGAGGAAAATAGTAATGGAAATAACCTGTTTTAAAATAGTTGCCAGTCACATAATACACCAATAGGAATTCAAGGAAAGATGAAAAAGAAAGGAAAAGAAGAGCAAAGCAAACAATAGCATAGTTGATAGGCTGAGGTCTATGGAAGTTTGTTTTCAGGTGTTGTGCCGAATTTTGACCCCTGCCAAATTATTAAATAATTATTAGTAGGTTTAGGATTAGGGGTGGGGTTAGGATTAGGCAATCAGGTACTGACTCACAGGAGGGCGGGTAACAATTTCAGCTCAACAAGCTCAACAAAAACAAGCTCAGGGCTCGGCAGGCGTGACGTGAGAAGTTTCTGGCTGGGCGGAACTCATGTGCTTCCTCTGTGCGTGCAGTACAACCACCACATAAACAAGGAAGACAGCCCTCCTTGCCGTGGCAGGACTAATGGTGTACAGCCCCAGGGCGACCTCCGGGACGACTGCGGGCTGCTCGGAGGGGGACGGCCTCCGGGACGACAGCGGGCTGCTCGGAGGGGACGGCCTCCGGGTCCTCCTCCTCCGCCGCCTCTGATGGCGAGGAATCGGCTCCGGGCTTGGCAGGAACAACGGAGAAGGGAGCTCTGGGTCGAGCATCACCAGCCCAGGGTGGAGGAGAGGCTGAGGCGGAGAGTGGTGCTGGAAGTCGCCTCTAGTACCTCCCTCCCTGCGGCCTCCACGGGTCCCAGAAAACTTGGCCAGGCGGGTTCCCTTAAATGAACCTCCATGGGCAAAGGTGTTGGCTGACCAGGCGTCTGCGGTGCCAACGGAAAAGGGCTCAGTGGAGGCGACCGCCATGGTCTCCTCAGTCCTCCGAGCCCACAGCGCGAAGCAATCAAACAGCGTCATCCGAGGCTCTGACTCACCAGATGACGGCCCTCGCTTCTGCTGTCTCTTCTCCCTTTTCGTAGTGGGGGGAAGGCTACGGGAACCCATACTGCTGGATCTATGTTTGTGACGGAGTCCTTCTGTCACGACCCACACACGAGGGAAACAGGGATAGATCCAAAAGCAGTAGTTTAATGGGGTAATCCGTAAATCGTCATCCAGTCCATGCAAGGGTCAAACTCTAGCCTGGGAAAACCCAGACCACTCTCAGTTGTAACTGAGTAAGGGTCTGGCAAAGCTCCATAGACAATTCATTTCCACAGGGGCGTCACCAACGGACGTCGGATAGATCTAAAACCAATCAGAGCGATGAATGACATGACGTATGCAGAGCGACGGAGACACATCTCGAGACTCTCAGCAATTCTCTGTTTGTGTTAACGAAAATGACCATTTTAAATCGCTTGAAACAGACGCGATAGCTGATTCGAACGAGTGATGTTGTGATGTTCCACGGCGGCATCCATCTTTGTAATGTACAAAATCTGCGTCACCGTCTCTGCTCTGTCGTCATCGTGTAAAGCCCGCCCCAACGTTTCTGATTGGTGCCGCGATTTCGACGGACTGGAAATGGGTTTCAATGGGCTCTTTGCCAGACCCACTTGCAGAGCAAATCTAAATTTGCCGGAAGTGGTCTGGGTTTTCCCAGGCTAGTCAAACTCCAATAGCAATCCAAAACAAGAACAAGACAAGAAACAGGCAACCGAAATGGTGTGATATACAATACAAGGACTCCGTGACAAACACTGAAACTGACAGGGTATATATACACAAGTGCTAAACGAGGGTGACGAGAAACAGCTGAACACAATGAACACTCAGTGACAGACAGGATCATGGGAAACGTAGTGAAAATGCCTAGACACCGTGAAAGCTGAGGACCTCTAGTGTTAAACCCAGGGAAACACAAACCAGACACTGTGACAGGCAGGGGGTCGAAATTCGGCACAACACCTGTTCCAAAATTTAAAAGGTAATTGCGAATATATATATATATATATATAATATATATATATATATATATATATATATATATATATATATATATATATTCGCAATTACCTTTAAAATATATATATATATATTACATTATTTCTCACAACTGCGACTTTATATCACACAATTCTTTAAATATATATATATCTTTTTTTTTTTTATCTCACAATTCTCAGAATTGTGTGATATAAAGTCGCAGTTGCGAGACATAATGTCAGATATGCACGATATTAACTCGCAATCCTGACATTTTCTTAGAATTACCAGTTTATATCTCACAATTCAAACTTTGTAACTTGGGAGAAAAAGTCAGAATTGTAAGTTATAAACTCATAGTTATAAGATTTAGTTATAAACTCTGAGGAAAAAAAAGTCAGAATTGCACGTTTATATATTGCAATTCTGACTTTTTAACACAATTGTGACTTTATATCAAACTATTCTGCCTTTATAACATTTGTGTATTTGTATCTTGCAATTCTGCCTTTATAACTCGCAATTGCGACTTTATATCACACAAGTCAGAGAAAAAAGGATTTAATTTCCTTTCAAATAGTTTTATTCCTTGGCGAAACAAGCTTCCATAGGGTGTGGAAGACCTGCAGGTTACATGCAATTATAAACCAAATAGTTTAAAACCACAAGTTAGCATGTATCATGTGTTCCATGTGTGCCATAGCCAAGCCACATATGATCCTCAGTTGTGTGCTGTCATCTGGGCCATATACCTCAAAACAAATGATGATTCAAAAGAAAATTCCCTCCAAACCCATGGCGAAACATAAATGGTGAAAGTTTGGCCCACGTGTGCTCAGCCATGATAAATCTAAGCCAGATGTTTGCCCAAAAGGTCTTGCTATCTGGGTCTGATTCCGCTTTATTTCCCTCAGATGTGTCCAGCTGGATTTGAGAAACATTGTCCGAGTGCTGAAATTCTGTCAGCTGTTTTTGTTATTTCTCCTTTTCATCTGACCAGTGTACATATATAGAAATAGAGCAGGTGTCTCAGACGAATGCAGTGGTGCTGAGTCGACCCGCCTGGCTGTGGGGGGCGGAGATGGGGGCGAACCAGCATCAGGTGTGTGTCGGGAATGAGGCGGTCTGGGGGAAGGAGAGTGCGGATGGGGAAGAGGCTCTTCTGGGCATGGATCTCGTCAGGTGATCCAAGAAGCAATTTTTCAATTGATATTCAGCATTGACTAATTTATTCAACTACTACAATTCAGAATAAAATGCTGCGATGTATATGTATTTATATGGGACAAACCCTTTTTGGTAACACTTTATTTTACGGTGCCCGTGATACAGAGTAATTACATAATTAAGTACTTAGTAGTAGATGTTGTAATAACATGTAACTAGATGTACTTAAAGGAGAACTCCAGCGCAAAATGAACCTTTGGTCTAATTACACATTGTTACCTAGTCAACCGTTATCTGAGATTTGTTTTCATGATTATCGAATGTAAATAGTTTTATCTCTAAAAACAGTTTAGCCTATAACGCTAGTATAACGCTAGTATATGGGGCATTGAGTAATGACAAATAAAAATCGCTTGTTAATACCACTAACAAGGCTCAAAATAGCCCCACACTAACACGGCAGCATAATGAGGGTCCCTTCCTTCAAACCGAAGCATTGAGAACTTTGACAGTGTCCAGACAGTTTAATAAGAAGATATTTTATACATACAGTCAACTTCACGTTTATAAGCAGAATCCATCTTTGAAAAACAGACTCTATCAATCGATCTACGAACCACCGATCCAAATGCGCTGAACTGTGTAGAATCTCATATGGTCCAGCGCATTTGGATCGGTGGTTCCTAGATCGACTGATAGAGTCTGTTTTTTCAAAGATGGATTCTGCTTATATACGTGAAGTTGACTGTATGTATAAAATATCTTCTTATTAAACTGTCTGGACACTGTCAAAGTTCTCAATGCTTCGGTTTGCATGTAGGGACCCTCATTATGCTGCCGTGTTAGTGTGGGGCTATTTTGAGCCTTGTTAGTGGTATTAACAAGCGATTTATATTTGTCATTACTCTATGCCCCATATACTAGCGTTAAACTAGCGTTATAGGCTAAACTGTTTTTAGAGATAAAACTATTTACATTCGATAATCATGAAAACAAATCTCAGATAACGGTTGACTAGGTAACAATGTGTAATTAGACCAAAGGTTCATTTTGCACCGGAGTTCTCCTTTAACATGTAATTAAAGTTATGGAACAGCCTGTACTTACACATTGTAATTACGCACATGTAATAGGCAGCTACTGTTACACACATTAACAAGCCGAGTCAGTTACATATGGGTTACCGACTTGGTACAATGTAATTATATAAGAAAGTACTTAGTACTACACAATGTAACAAAAAGTGTTTCAAGACTGTACTTAAGTGTACCTCATGTGTATCTACATACCTTATCTGTACTGTAGTTTGGATTAACTCACTAGTTCACAGCATAAATACATGTAGTAGCTTCCTAATTACATTGCAATTACACAGGGATAAGCTACGTAAAATAAAGTGTATCAAGACTGTCCTTAAGTGTACTTCATGTGTACAGATGGATAAGGTATGTAGATACACATGACGTACACTTAAAGAGTCATGACCTGTAATTTTCACTTTTCCACGAGAATCAATGTATGTTATGATTGCCTAACGAGTATACACTGGCCGGGAAGCCGATATTTAAAAGTGAAGCGTTTGTTTACCCCAGGGTTCGTAAACCAGCCCACGTGCACGCGCACTCAAACACGAGATTTTAATTTCTACACCATATATGGACACCGCAGACCTATGCTGCAGGAAGCCCGCCCTGCCCCTCTCCCCCTCTCATATCGCGAAAGATGCAGAACCGTAGTGCACACGTGAGTTACTCTGTTGTTGACTGCCAGAATCAACATGTAACTTAAATGTGTTTTCTCTCCCAAGAACGGACCAAGCTGTCAGGGACCAGTGGATTAAATTCGTTTTTAATGACGCGGTTCCTACAACCCTTCCCACTGGCTTAACGTTAGGTGTCTGTGCTAATCATTTACGCCGGAATCGTTCACAAATTTGAATGTCTAAAAAACCACAACGTGAAACAAGGCAAAAACACCACATGATAGCAAACGTTTATCTCAATAACCACTGTAAGCTGAAAAAAAAAAGTAAAAAGTAGACTACATCTCCGTTAATGTAATCTACATTAAATAAAAGGTATAATGTATGTCTCAGTCAAAATGATTGTCTTTACCATTCAGAGACATCTTGATGTAGACGTCCTTCCATCGACTCTACATCTTCCATTTCCAGCTCAGGTTCAGAGTCTGGCTCGCGCATTTACGGTTGAATCCCGTAGGTCGCGGCCAGGTCGGGTTCATTCACAAACTTGCGCCATGATGTCATTTTGCTGATGAAGTTACTGGCGGGTGTCAACCCCCCTCCTTCCTGCCACCAATCAACGTGCCCCTCATTTGCATTATTAAAATGACCATCCACGACAGCCAAAATATCGCATCAGATCTCGCGAGACAATAATGCCTTTAGAAATAAGGGTCAGAGGAGCTCTGTGTTTATTTTTTTTCCACTTTTCTTTTTTAGAAGGGCCTGAAAGACTATAATAGAGCGTGGGTATCCAAGGTAATACTAGGTTATGACTCCTTTAAGTACAGACTTGATACACTTTATTTTACGTAGCTTATCCCTGTGTAATATTATGTAATTTCAATGTAATTACTAATTAGGAAGCTACTACATGCATTTATGCTGTGAACTAGTGAGTTAATCCAAACTACAGTACAGATAAGGTATGTAGATACACATGAGGTACACTTAAGTACAGTCTTGATACACTTTTTGTTACATTGTGTAGTACTAAGTACTTTCTTATATAATTACATTGTACCAAGTCGGTAACACATATGTAACTGACCCGGCTTGTTAATGTGTGTAACAGTAGCTGCCTATTACATGTGTGTAATTACAATGTGTAAGTACAGGCTGTTCCATAACTTAATTACATGTTAAGTACATCTAGTTACATGTTATTACAACATCTACTACTAAGTAATTAATTATGTAATTACTCTGTATCACGGACACCGTAAAATAAAGTGTTACCATATAGGAAAAAAGATTACTCTTTATTTTAAAGGAAATAAGCTAATTTTCCAACTTCAACTAGAGTTAAACAGTTGAGTTTTACGGTTTTCAAATCCATTCAGCCGATCTCCGGGTCTGGCGGTAGCACTTTTAGCATAGCTTAGCATAGATCATTGAATCTGATTAGACCGTTAGCATCTCTCTCAAAAAATGGCCAAAGAGTTTCAATATTTTTCCTATTCCAGCAGCGCAATAAAAATAGTCCCTAGCTAGTAGCTAGGTAAGTGACTGGAAAATTACGTGCGTAATATCATTGCGCTGCTGGTACGGCAGCAGTTCCTTGATTATTACACAGGAATGAGAGTATAGTTCCTAGTCATATTGGCCTAGAAAATCACAACTTTTTATTTTCTGTACAGAAGAGTCAAGTTTTAAATAGGAAAAATATTGAAACTCTTTGGTCATTTTTTTGAGAGAGATGCTAACGGTCTAATCAGATTCAATGATCTATGCTAAGCTAAGCTAAAAGTGCTACCGCCAGACCCGAAGTTCGGCTGGATGGATTCGAAACCGGTAAAACTCGACTGTTTAACTCTAGAGGAAGTTGGAAAATGAGCCTATTTCCAAAAAAAGTGGAGTTTTCCTTTAAGGTGACGTAGTTACATTAGACTTACTTAAATAAGTACTGAGTAATATTAATTAACTACATGTACTTGCTATGGAGTTACGGATAGGGTTTGGTTTAGGGTTAGTTGCTATTTTATTTGTGCAAGTTTCTTAATAAAGGTCTTAAATGTTATTTGAAACACTTTGTATGTAGGCTGGCTCTGGAGAGGGCCGACACTGCTGAGCGGGCTGTAGATGTGATAACAGAACTGCTGGAAAAATACGGCCAGGGCGGGAATTGTATGGAGGACGAGTGTGGATTCACATACCATAACAGCTTCCTCGTATCAGACCGCACTGAGGCCTGGGTGCTGGAGACTGCTGGGAAATACTGGGCCGCAGAGAGAGTGGAGGGTAAATACTGAGTCATGTAACATTACAGCTTAAAAATGTAAAGTTTAAAAGTCCAGCCAGGTTTATTTATATGACGCTTTATAAAGGCAGCTCTACAGAAGATAATAGTGTGATTATTCAGCTCAGGTTTAGTTCAGTGTTGTTTCAGTTTAGCTCATTAACTGTGCCAGTAGCTATGTTTCTATGCAAAGTTGCGAATTTATCTTGTGCGCAAAATTGGAATATCGCATAAAACATTTTGCGAATAAAGCTGCGTTTCCATTCCATGCGTTCAAGAGAAGATAATCGTCACTTCCTGGGAAATTTGTTGCAAAATATCTGTTATAAAGATGGAAGTTGCTGCAACCGGGGAAGCCCCTGTGGCTCTTTCATCCTTCATCAGAAATTACTTGCTTCTCAGAGCATGTGACAAAACACAATAAACGCGGGGTAATGTTCTCTTGCGTTCAGATGTTGGTATTTGTGAACGCAATTGCGTAAGGCGATACAGGGAGGGGTTTTAAACAAATCTTGATATCAGACTTTGGCTCAGGCATTTCAGAATGATCAAACCAACATCTGAGATGCTATGATGTGATTTGTCCACTGGTTAGTCCAGTTATCCAATCACATCTTCTGCTGAGGCAAAGTCATGTGAGTTTGTTGTTGCAGATCAAGGGATTTATTCGGTAAATGTGTTTCCTTCGTAGTTTATGCGCAAGTCTTATCAGAATTTTTTTTTATCCGCCTCAGTTGAGGACATTTTTTGAATTTATGCACATCTTGTTGTTTCTATCCAGCGTTTTCTTTAAGCGATATCCCGAAACACACATTAAAATAGGTGGATGGAAACATAGCTAATGTTGCATCAATTATTAAACTAATTTAATTAATTTATAAGCAGCTCTACAGAAGACAATAGCATCGTTATTTAGCTCAAATCAGTTTAGTATTGGCTCATTGTATATTGCTGAATATTAATTGTCTTTTAAAAGGTCTGACGCTGTTTCTCTCTCTTAAAGCCGGCTATCGGAACATCTCCAATCAGTACTCCATTACTACTAAGATTGATAGGGAGCACCCGGAGTTGAGGACGTATGCACAAGAGCAGAGCTGGTGGGATGGAAAGGCTCAGTTCAGCTTTGCCGAGGTTTACTCCTACTCAGCCACAGCCCGAATCGAGGCCGCAGGGGGACGATACTGTGAGGGGACGCAAACTTCTGCAGAAGAGTGAAGGTTAGTATTAGTTTGGTGGTGGAAAATTAAGTGCTAAATAATCACATCTACTCATATATTCATGACAGTGTAATTAGTTGATTGTAAAATACACTACCAGTTAAAAGTGTGGACACACTTAAGTGAGTCTGTGCCTTTTAGGATCGTAAAACCATTGCGTGAATTTAGTTTTGTTGCCCGATAATAATAGTGCCTTTTTTTAACAAAACGTCTCAGGTTACGCATGTAACCATGGTTCCCTTAAAAGGGGAACGAGACACTACATCCTCTAGAGCAGTTCCCGAATGACCCGCAACACTACACATTTCCTTTGTCTCCCTAATCAAACACACCTTAATCAACAGTGTTGGGAGTAACGCGTTACAAAAGTAATTAATTACTGTAATGCATTGCTTTTTGCTGTAACGCGGTAATGTAAGGCATTACAGGGGGAAAAAAAGTAATATTTTACTCGGTACAAATGTCAGTAACGCGCGTTACAAGCATTGTTAGTTAACCTGGAATAAAGTGGTAGTTTTTTTTTTTATTCATACAAATTCGCCAAAATCACCGCGAGATCAGCAGAGGAGAAACGTCCGCGCAAAATGTTTCACTTCCTGTACGTTAATCAGACAGAGCCGAGATGAGTGAGCCTTGCAGCGGATAGTACATTCTCAATCTCAACAGCGAGAGAGGGAGTTTCTGCTTACCAGTCGCAGTGGTCCAGCGCCGTTTCCATGGCAACTCTGCGCCGCGGCCGCTCCAGTGTTTGAAAGCGACATGAATGTTCAAAGTTCACGCGCACGGCCATTGATTAAACCACGTCAAAATCATGCAGCTTTTACAAACATCTAGAATTAGAACATTACTTAAATAAAAATCTCATTAATATTAAATTATACATTTAAAACTGATTTTGGAGATCTATCACTCGTTCATAGACCAAATGGCCTATGCCCACACTACTGCAGTCACTCACAATAATAATAAAAATATTTGGGCTTAGTTATTACTCATTAGTTATTTTTATTTTTACTAAAGTTTAAGCCTAAAGTTTACCCCGGGCTTAAAGTAAAAAGATGTCTGTACCATGCGTCCATGCAAAGTACCATGGTAATATTTGAGGTACCATGGTTATATCTGAGGTAGTATGTACCATGGTAATATGTACGGCAGAATGTACCATGGTTATATCTGAGGTATTAGGGCATGTACCATGGTAAATCTGAGGTACCATACTATGTACCATAGTAACATACTGTACAGTATAGTACTTCAGATATTATCATGGTACCATGATAATATCTGAAGTACTATAAAGTATGTACCATGGTTATATCTGAGGTACTATGGTATGTACCATGGTAGGTACCATGGTAAATCTGAGGTACCATACTATGTACCATAGTAACATCTACAGTACCATGCAATGACCATGGTACCATGATAATATCTGAAGTACTATATAGTATGTACCATGGTTAGATGTAAGGTACCATGGTACTACCGTGGTACTATGGTATACCATGGTATGTACTATAGTACATCATGGTAAAATTTCTTATGGGTCCAAGCTCAGTCAGATACCACATCACCTTCTACTGGATGTGTAATGAGCTAATTGAGCATCATACGCTACATTTAGATTGCCAAATCCATATTTGCAGTTATTTTGGTGAGAGTAACTTAAAAGTAATGCAATAGTAGTGTAATGCCTTACATTTTAAATACAGTAATATTGTAATGTAATGAATTACTTTGAAATGACAGTAACAAGTAATAAATAACGCATTACTGTTTCGAAGTAACTTGCCCAACACTGTTAATCGACTCGTGGCTCATTAGAAGAAACTCCAGGAAGTGAAATGGGTGTGTCAGAAAGAGTAGACTTTCAAAATGTGCAGTGTTGGGGGACCTCCAGGACCAAGGTTGAGAAACACTGCGTCCTCAGAGGACACTATGGGGAAAAAAATGCCCACTCCGCCATGCTGAGGGAATGACTGCCTAATTGGCTGTGACGGGCACAAACAAAGCCTCAACAGACTTAGATGCCAAAGTCAGATCCCCTTACTCGGGTCTGACACAGAACTGTCAGTGTAACTATGCCCTACGGTCACCACCCAAGGGCCTGGTAGTGCCAGCCTGTACGCCAGACATTATTAGGGGGCAGCTTCAGCCTTAGTATTGACTAATGGACCGCCTGCTAAGGGACCGCCTGCTTAGGGACCCAACCTGTGGGGAGGCAGCTTCGGCTTCATGAAACATAAGGAAGCTGCTTACTTAAGAAACCCGCCATAAGGGGAAGACATCAAACTCAATATATATGTATATATATATATATATATATACTGTATATAAAGGGGGATCTGGTTGAACCCCTAAGCATCACGGGACATTTAAGTAACAAAATGCTGAACCCCACCTGACCTAGAGTCAGCTTCTCGCAAGGCCAACCATCTGATTTTAAGGACCAGAGATGGGTTCTCTGGGGAGCTGAGGACTCAGCAGAATGACCCTCTGAGTGAGGAGAGTCCAGTGCTCATGTAACGGAGGCCAGCTAGTAGTCGCTGTGCGAGTAAACCTCACTCCTCTGATCTCAATAGGCGGTCTAGAGACAGACGCTAGAGGCTGCAGTCTTTAGCCTCCTTGTTAGAACGCCTGACTTTCATGCCGGAGACCCGGGTGGAGGGGTTACACTCACACAAGACTGTGATCCCCAACTTTGAAGTTAGGACGATAGATCCTAATAGAGAGACCCTAATAAAGAAACTCTGTAAGGGAAGGGTGTACTACACCCAATAGAGGAAACTAATAAACAGCTGCAAAGTGTTAGCTGAGAGAAGATATCCCAGTAGTGTGGATACAATCCATGATAGACTCTGCGGTCTGGGGATCATCTCGAGCGCTCTTGTGGGAGCAGAGGACACAGGCTCAACCATAATATTGATCTCCGGCACACACAAGCTGCCTGTCTAATAACCCATTTTAGGGGAGGCAGGTATGACCTTGCGAATATGCTAAAGTTTGCATTCTGGGGCAACTGCCAGTTAAAGAACTCAAAATAGGGAGGCAGTTTCATCCAGATAAATGAAGGAGCCTCCTTCTTAGGGGACCCCAATACTGGGGGATGCAGCTACGACTTCATTACCACAAGGGAGCTGCCTGCTTATAAGACCCCAATCAAGGGGAGGCAGCGGCAACCTTGAAACTTAAGCATATCAAAAAAGGAAACCATTACTAATTGGCTTGAAGGAGGCGGCTGCCCCTAGGTTATCATACGTGAGCTACCTGCTACTTATAGGGAACCGACCATAGACTGTAAAAAAATATGGACGTAGTGTTCGTGATGTCACCCATAGGTTTCTGAAGAGCATTTTTGAAGCCTAAAGTGGGCGGAGCCGGCCGTCGCCATCTTGGCCTCGCGTCACCGCTCGTCACTCCCGGATAACAGAATATGGGCAAAAAGGCGGAGCTGAGGAGCCTGGCTATCTGAAACCACGCCCACCTAGCGCGACGATATGGAGTTAGCTCAGGCTTGGGAGCTAATGCTATATGCTACTCACACAGTACCAAGTCTGCGACTGCACAGGGGCTCGCGCTAAAGTGACAGTTGATGATTAAAATCAGAATGCCAATTAAAAGGTCCTGTTTTTGCCCTTCGAAATATTATAATAATTAAAAGACATAGCTACAAGTGAGACTGTGTATCGTGATTCTGTACAGCTATTCTGCTAGTTGAAAATGTATTATGCAGTAACTTTACAATATTACTCTGAGAGTGTGTGTGTGTGTGTGTGACCGTGATTATGTGCATACATGTCAGTCACTCTTTTATTACAGTCTATCTATGGTCCGTCAGCGTGGCATCGCTCGTCAAGTTCGTAGAGAGCTTTATTATTCAGTCCATTTTAAATTCTGATTTTGCCCGCATCTCAATTCTCAAATGGGTCAAAACATAGATATACTACCTATGAAGTTCAAGTAAATGGGCTAGAAATCCGCGCTCATTCAAGGATGTGCATTTATTGCATGGACGGAGAAACACAGACACCCGCAGGATTTCATCTGACGGAACATAAGCATGTTATAATCTGTTCCAGAGCAACGGTACCGCAGAACGAGTGTAGCCTTTATATCTATAGACGTTTTTAAATCTGAAAACTCCAAAAAGCAACGAAATTGTCAGACATCCATTAACGTTAGTGCATGTTCACCGAGGAAAACCACTGGAATACAGCGCTGGTTTTTCTCTCGAACGACACTCGACGGCAGTGGCGGAATCCAAAGCCATGGGCGAGGTAATGGGTGTATTAAAATATATGAAATAATCCCGAAAAAAAGCACAAACACGGCAGAGATGGCAAGTTCAGCAGCTGGAATTTGCTGAGGTGAAGTGACGGCTAACCGGCTAGCATTTACATCAGCGGGAATCCACCTGTCACTCAAAAGTGGACACACCCTTAATTTTGCAGAACTTTAAATATTAATCAACTAAACGGGTGAGTTATAAAAAAATGCACCCCCCTCACAGTTGTTATGAAGGGAAAAATTAGCTGTATAGACCAAAGCCATAGAGAGAACCAGGCTGTAAACATGTTTTTTTCTGCTGTAAAGTTGGGCATTTTAACATGCGGGAGATACAGATTTGACTCCCTTCTGCAGCCAGCCTCAAGCGGCCAGTCGATGAACTGCCGTTTAATTCACTTCCGTGTTGGTTTCAAGAGAGAGACGGGGAGGTTGCCGCTTGGAACCGACACAGAGGTGGAAGGCAGCTCACCTTACCTCTGAGATTGTGAGTGCTCGAAAGCTGTGACAAGGGCCTTGCTTAGAGCCCATAATGGGGAAGCTCCGCGCCTTCGCCTCCCTAAACTTAACAACCACCATCTTGACGGATATGCCAAAAAGCTTAGATGGCGAGACTGGCCCATCGAGGAGAACGTTTTTCTCTCTTTCTCCCCGATGTCAGTCTGAATTAGTGAGTGTCTCAGTAATGCACAAAGTGCACGAGATAACACTCTTTCTTAGGGCTGTAACGATACACCAAACCCACAATTCGGTTCGTATCACAAGTTTTGACCCACGAAAAACCCACAGGTCAATCTTCTATAAATATTTGTGAGTCTTCATTTTCTTTTGTTTGCCTACTCCAGTTGTTGTTAAAACTCACTAGATATGTTTATTCTGTGCATTTTGGGCACTTTTTGTTTGAAATCATATTTATTTCGTCCATCAAAAGCATGCTTTCACTTTAATTGAGCGTGAGCTCCTCGCGACGCTCCTGCTCCCGGTGTGAATGCACTCATTGATTAACATGCATGCTGGAAAAAATACGCGCTGCTCTCGCTTGCGGTGTGAAACAGTAATGACTACTATTATTTAAAATGGAAAATCATAATAATAATAATATAGAAAAATCGATTTGTCCAGACTTTTCATTGGTCACAGTACATCACTGTACATTATTATTTATAATTGTACTTGTATATTATTTATTCACATTATTTATTGGATTGAAAACTCACAGGCAAGTTGTTAGACAGTTATGTCATTAAAACATTGTACTTACAGGCCACATCACAGCAGAGACAATGATGGATATTTTGAGGAATAAGGAAAGCGGAATCAACATGGAGGGAATGTTCATGACCACAGGAAGTATGGTGTCAGTCGTCCCCAAAGACCCAGATTTACCTGGTGTCCACTTCTTCACGGCCACTCCAGACCCTGAACGGTACGCCAGGCTAGCTGATATTCAGAAGTCACAGCTATAGTACAGGGCAGTTCTGACTAATGTTTTTCTTCTGCATTATTTATGCATGTCATATATACAGTAACTACAGATTAGACATGATTTTTTAATATAAATTGTGAATTATTATTATTATTATTATTATAGTATGATTTGTAATGATATTTAACCATTTGTTAATATACACTACCAGGAAATAGCTTGGAATAATTAAAGGTACACTTTGTAACTTTTGGCCCTCTAGCGGGTAAAAAAACAAAAATGCATGCATTTTGTGGAAGAACATTGTTTTGGTTGTGCTTCTGCTCTGGGTGACTGTGCTAGTGAAAATGGTTATCCTACTAATCACAAAACATTCACTATAGACTTAAGAGATATAAATAGTTTAGATGGAAAGATCTCAAGCTGACTAGCTGAAGACGTTACTGTAGCTTTACCCATAAATAGACATGGTACTTCCTTGAAAATAAATTCCAGCACAGACAAAAATAAAATGAGCCTTCACATAAGGCTTAACAATGAATTCTGTTAGAGAGCAACATGTATCTGTTTAACAAAATACCTTAATCACCTGAGTACGAAAAACGACATCATATCCGCTTCGCTTTTACAACATTTCAAATCCCTCAGTTCTCTGCATCTCTAAAAAGCCACGCTAATGTTGGTTCTTGTTTTATTACGAGCTCTGTCACGTTCTCTTTTTGCCAGCAGACTTTCCTCTGTTCAGTGTTTGATTAAAATGAATGATTTCCCGGAGGTTGGAGATTTAGCGGCTCCATGTTAACCTTTCTCGCTCGTTGTGAAAACTAACCTCTGCCACTCCCGCACCGAACATGCGTCAAAGTAGCCGGAGCAACTTTTCTCGATTTACGGACATGACGAGACGCGCACAGGCGAGTGACGCATGTGCACAATTTCCCACGAACACCATCCCGCCTGGTCATAGAAAAATGTTCTTTACAGACAACATTGTCAAAACGATCCCCATTCAAAACATTGTGTAAATGCCCCCTCAAATATAAACACAAAAATTATGTGTTTTGAACTGTTAATTGAGCTACGTTTTGGCGTATTGGGGGCCTGAAAATGCGAACTTTTGAAACTGGGATTCAAAGTGAAGTTTTGGAAAACAATACCATTACCATCTCCATGTAAACTACATAGACAGTATATAAGATGGCCACAGCGACCCAATAGATTTCAACGGAGAAAAGTGAAGCCCATTTGAAGCACTCACTTCCTGATCGCCAGGCGAACTGCGCAGGCTCAAACTGAGCTTGACGACGTAGATGTGACGTGAACGTGTCTGACAGCTGTAGGTCTTCTAGTAGCTGTGCCGAGAGAAATCTGAATCATTCCCTTCAGAATCTCGCAGAGACGGAGAGCGTGAGCATTAGCTGTCCATGAGCTAGCAGCAGGAGAAACTTTATCACTCTCTGTGGGCTTCTCCCTTGACTTTATCGGACTTTATGCCTCCACGTCCCCCCGATTGCTTGCGAGCTTCTCCACCGGCCTATATGGTAATTTCTCGACTGTGTGACAGAGAGTCGCGTGGTTATGACGCAATCGTTAGCCTATTTTGACAAAAACGGCTTCTGCGGGGCCATAACGTAAGGTACAAGGTAATGGAGCCTTTTATACATTGTCGTGTTTCTTTAGAAATAAACAATGGACAAATGGAGTCTTTGGACGCCTCAGATGTAAAGTTATTCACTGTCAAAGTGACGCCAAAATGAATGGGAGTCAATGGGATGCTAACAGCAGGTGAAGTTCTGCTACAATGTCGGCGCCCACGGAGGCTTCAGTTTCCGGCGGATGGATTAGCCCCTTGGTAAACTACAAAAACGTGTTCAATCTGTAGGCGTGTAGTGTTTCTTTATGAAGTGACATCGCCAACTACTGGCCTGGAGGCAGAATAGAGCATTTTCAGTCGTTTCATGGATCCGTGTGAATGGGGATCATTTTGACGATGTTGTCGTTTGTATTTGAAAACCGTGAAGAAAAAACATTATAAATAATGTTATAAAGGTTCAAATATATATATATATTTAATATATTTAAATAAAAAACAATTGTTTTAAATTGTAATAATATTTCACAATTTTACTTTTTTTTTAATTTACTGTATTATCAAATAAATGCAGCTTTGGTGAGCAGAAGAGATTACCTTAAAAAAAAACATTAATAAATCATAATTGTTCCAAACTGTTGATCAGTAATATAGTTAATATATTATTACTAATTCTAGTGGCTTTGGCAGGCGTTGCTATTATTGCCTGGTGGACAATATAACATTGCAATTGTCTCCAAAAATCAAATGATTAATGAATTACTCCTTTATCAATTACATGTAGCTGTAATACTGCAAATTTCTTGTTTTTGTCCCCCCACAGGTCTGTCTTTAAGCCGTTTATATTTGTATTGGACATAAAGCAGCTGAAGCACACATGTTCTCCATGTTTTGGAGAGGAGGATCCCGTGAAGAAGAAACCCCGTTTCCAGAGCAAACCGAACCGCAAACACCCTCTGTTCCTGAAGCACGAGGGGGTCGCCGCCATCATCGACAGCACCATGGTGAGCTGCTCAACACAAAACACGCAGTTGTCTGATGGCCTCTGTATTTATTTACACGTTTCCTAGCCTCGAGCAATAGCTGTTTGTGAATGTAAAAGGTCTACACAGTTTTAAAGATCTAAGCGCATGACAGATAAAGTTATTTTCTCCTAAGAGAAATAATTGATTCTGAACTGCCGAAATGAGTCGTTAGTAATCTCCAGTCTCACTTCCTGGTACAAACTTATGTAACAATTTAACAAATTTGCATAATGCCAGTCTATGGTTTTCATTGGCTGCTGGTGAACAACAAATAATTTGAGCCTCAAACACTGTAGTTGTAGTTTGATTTGTGTTATCACTGTGTATCAAGAGCTGAAATTCAGATATTATATTAGGCGTTTGGTTTCCCGACACAAGCTGTAAGCCGTCATCCAATCACAACAGACCTGGGCCATCTGACCAATCAGAGCCGAGTAGACTCTCAGAAAGGAGGGGTTTAGAGAGACATCCAACCTTTTCAGACTCAATGAGAAAAAGAGCTGATAGTGCCGTGTATGTTTTGAGAAAATTAAAGTGTTTTTTGACCTTGGCTGCATGTAAACCTGTTGAAGGAGACTTGCTAAATAAAATGAGGAACCTGTAAAATAGCATAAATTCACATGCAAAGTGGTTAGCCAATCATAACAAAGGTCATTAACATAAAATCTTAAAGGTACAGTAGCCAAAACCGTTTGCTTTGGAGAGATGGTGGGAAATTGTCATGAAAAATAAATTATACATTATCCAATATATGGCATTTTTATTATAAAGATCTCATGTAAAGAGACATGATGTTTGTTTGTTTGTTTGTTCAGGAGAGAGGACAGAAGATTGAACAGAATATGAGAGATTTGGAGACGAAGAAGTTGGCAGAGATGGGAGAAATATCTAACGGAGGGGATTGAGGATTCGACACTGCTGGTTCATCTCTTTACAGACACTGTAACTGAGGAGCTTGATATCTACAGTGACGCTGACACTGTTTAGAATTGATTATTATTATTTTTTAATAGGATTATTGGATGTTTCTTCAACTATAGGCACTTTTGGGACTTGTGTATCCTAGTAAAACACACTTTTTACACTGTCATTTTCAGAACTTCAGTTATTTTGCTTCTCAAGTTAATGGATCTTGATTTAAGAATCTTTAGACTAGAGAAAAAAAAGACAAAACTACTGAAAAAGAACAGCACTTTTTTGCCGTGTGATCAGTAAAATATATCTACAAAGATATCTTCTGTTTGGGAGCAGAGCTATTTTTTTATTTTATTTTTCGTAAAATGGGTTAAAAAGATCTGTTGGAAATTCTATTTTCAAACTTTGAAGTGTTGCTAATACAACTTGTGCTTCCTAGACATTTACATTTAGAGAACATTGACGTTTTATGTTCCCTTCCATTTATTCCTTAAGTTTTCTTTAATTGGTCTTACATTTACCATCAGAAAACCTGTAAAGCCATATGGTTAAAAATAAAACCCAAGACAGTTTTAATGTGACCTTAATAACTTCAGATGTTGAAATCTCAATCTCAACCCCTCGGATATAAAAGTTCCCAAAGTTGAAGAAACACCCTCTTATCAAGATCATTTGCACAATCTTTCAGGCAATTCCTGTATGTTTGGACACCATTTTAATAATATACTCGGAAACCATTGACAAGTTAGTCACATTGTCATTACTGACATGTTAAATTAGTTGTGTGTTTTTAGCATTTTAGAGTGCATGTTAAAGATATCATATGCAAACACTTAGTTAAATAATTAATTCCTAAGGATTTACTTTGTGAAATGTGTGAACTGGAAGTTGGCAGAACTTACTGTCCACTCAGTTCAAGTAAAAAACAAACAAAATAATAATAATACAAAGATCAACACTCATTAAAGTCCATTCCTCAATCCCAGTGAGCTTGTCTTTATTGTTATTTCATGGCATTGTGAACTGGCTTCAGTGCCAGGCTGACCATAGACTGCAGTGTTCAAAGGAGAGCAGGGAAATGAGACGCATTTCAATTCCAGCCGAAAGTATTGTAGTCACGGGTCAAAAGAAAAGTAGAATATATTGCTCAAACTGGAAAAAAATTATGCAAAATGATCAGAATAGCAAACAACGTAGTCATGAATCAAAATATAATTGGAGTGACGTCAACTCCCCTCTTCGATTGATTGGCTAAAAGAGGAGCTGTCAATCAAGAAGTAGTGGACCAATCCCTAATTTACATGAAACTCAAACTGCAACATTTGTAAAAGCAAGTGCAGAATGTAGAAGAAAAGAGCAAAGAGAAAAACAGTACAAGCTTACAAAAGAGTAAAATATGAGGAGAAAATGTAAGAGCACAAAAGTATAGAGTAATAAAACCAAGGAAAACAACTTTTAAGAAGACTTGTGCAATATAATTGTTAAAGTTTTGATTCATGCTTTAATTTTTTGATTCATGCTTATTATTTTTTGGTCTGTGACCACGTTTTTTTGCTAATATGATCATTTTGTGTGTTTTTTTTTGTTTTGTTTTTCAGTATGTGCTCTATTTTTTCATGTAGTTTTAATTTTTTTTATTTTTTTTATCCGTGACCGCATACTTTCGGCAGGAATTGAATCCCATAGCGCATTCACTGATATCCCAGGATTCTCCTTCATTGAATTCACAGCTTTCCTGTTTAATCCCATTTACTGTCTATGGTAATCAAGATAAAAGCAAACAATGACTGTCGCCCTTGTGTGGCTGTGAAATGAAACACAACCACTTCCCATCAAGGTAATGAATCATTTGGAATTTTTTTGGAAAACCAAGATGCAGGTTAGTTATCACATGTGCTATATCTCAATACAGGTTATATTCAACTCAAACATGCTATGGAAATAAATACATATCTGCCACATACATCTGCCAAATGTTTTTAAAACAAAAAAATGTCAATGAGCGCAGTATTGTAAATAAACCAACAAATGGGATACATTCTTTCTTGAGAGTGGTGTAAATATAACCCCACCAGGACTGCAATATTGTTATTAAACCTGATTCAATTACTGCAAAATAAATAAATTAAAATTCTGTTACGGTTTATGTGCCAGTCAGTTCAATCAGTGAAAAATAATAATTAAAAAAAGACTAATATTCAAATGTCTAAGGTAAATAAAAGCAGATCAGCTAGCAGTTCTTCAACAGTCCCTGTTCAGTCCTGAATGTTTGGTTTGTTTCCAAACTCCCCCTTTGCCATCCTGTATGTGTGAGGTAGGTGAAGCGTTCAGGACATCTTCAGGCCGACTCCTTTCACATCTGGCTATTGCTATTAGTATCAGTAGAACAAATTCACTTAAAGGGATAGTTCACCCCAAAAATGAAAGTTAGCCCATGATTTACTCACCCTGAAGCCATCCTAGGTGTATATGACTACAATCTGAGTTATATTAAAAAATGTCCTGGCTCTTCTAAGCTTTATAATGAAGCTGTGAATGGATGTTTCTATTTTGAAGTCCATAAAGTGCATCTCTCCATGATAAAAGTGCTCCACACGGCTCTCCGGGGGTTAATAAAGGCCTTCTGAAGTGAAGCGATTAGTTTGTGTTAGAAAAATATCCATATTTCACGTTATAAAGTAAAATTTGCCAAACGAACATATGCAGTCTACTTGCGCCTAAAGTGCAACTTACACAACTTGTGACGTCAGAAGTAGCGATAGTGCGTCATGGCGTAGTGTAAATATCAGCAGTGCGTCGCATGACTCGCATTAGTTGCGCTGAGACTTGAGTCGAATCCGTATGTTCGTTTGGCTGGAAGCTAGTTATTTTACTTCATAAAGTTTTAAATATGGATATTTTTCTTACACAAACACATCGTTTTGCTTCAGAATGCCTTTATTAACCCACCGGAGCCGTGTGGAGCACTTTTATCATGGAGAGATGCACTTTTATCATGGAGAGATGCACTTTTATCATGGAGAGATGCACTTTTATCATGGATAGATGCACTTTTATCATGGATAGATGCACTTTTATCATGGAGAGATGCACTTTTATCATGGAGAGATGCACTTTTATCATGGAGAGATGCACTTTTATCATGGATAGATGCACTTTTATCATGGAGAGATGCACTTTTATCATGGAGAGATGCACTTTTATCATGGAGAGATGCACTTTTATCATGGAGAGATGCACTTTTATCATGGAGAGATGCACTTTTATCATGGATAGATGCACTTTTATCATGGAGAGATGCACTTTTATCATGGAGAGATGCACTTTTATCATGGATAGATGCACTTTTATCATGGAGAGATGCACTTTTATCATGGAGAGATGCACTTTTATCATGGATAGATGCACTTTTATCATGGAGAGATGCACTTTTATCATGGATAGATGCACTTTTATCATGGATAGATGCACTTTTATCATGGATAGATGCACTTTTATGGACTTCAAAACAGAAACATCCATTCAATGCCATTATAAAGCTTGGAAGAGCCAGGACATTTTTTTATATACAGGTGAAACTTTAAATACTGTATTAGAATATTGTGCAAAAGTTAATTTATTTCAGTAATTCAACTTAAAAGATGAAACTAATATATGATATACTCATTAGAATATTGTGAAATACTCATTAGAATATTGTAAAAAGGTTTTCATAAGCTGTAAGCCATAATCATCAAAATTATAACATATAAACGCTTGAAATATCTCACTTTGCATGCAATGAGTCTATATAATATATTAGTTTCTCCTTTTAAGTTGTATTAGTGAAATAAATGAACTTTGAGTTTTAAATTTTTTGAGTTTCGCCTGTAACTCTGATTGCATTCATCTGAAAAAATAATGTCATATACACCAAGGATGGCTTGAGGGTGAGTAAATCATGGGCTAATTCTAATTTTTGGGTGAAGTATCCCTTTAAGTGTGCCCTAAAATGAACCACTGTCCATCCATCAGCAGCCTCTGAAGCGATGCGAGTCTATGAGAAGCGGTAGTGCAAGGCCTCATCCAGGAAGCCGAACTCCAGGCTGATGTGCTGAATGACTCGGCCCTCGAGCAGACGAGAGCCGTACGCTAAAGCCTCGCCCGGGTCAGCGGCCAATCCCACGCTCTGCAGCCAGCGGACCATCTCACTGCCCAGGAACGTCTCAGCGGTGCTTTTCTCTCCACACCTGCACAGCAGCAAGAGCAAGCGTTACCCACTGCTCCCAAACCACACACACCGGCACCGAGCAAGAGCGCGGGAAGCAAGCGGCACACGGACGGGAAGTGAGAGATGATTAGAAAGCAGGAGAAGAGGGGTGAACCACAACCAAACGGGGCAGGGAAAAATCAAAGACAGATTCATGCAAATGTGCAAACATGTTTTAATGAACAAACATGCTGTAATGAGAAAACCATGGTCAAAAATGTATTTAACTATTACTAAATGTAACTTATTACTATTATAAAATAAAAGTACTTTTTGGGCATGCACTAAAAACAAATCAAACATGCGAATGAATGCATGATAAGCAAGAGAAGAGTCTCTCACCTTTTCTTCTGAACAATGTCTCTGACGCACTGCTGCTTATGATACGTGAGGAACTGCGTGCAGGTCAGTCTGATCTCCTCAGACGCCACAGAGCCGGTGACCTCCTGACCCCAACCGCGCCACAGCCTCGCTAACCTTTACCAACATACACACGACATCTAATCATTACCCTTATTATGCATCTAATATTCACATTAAACTGGATTTTTCCCACTGTTTAAACACAAGCTAGTTCCCCCATCCAGAACATTTATTGAAGAAAAGCCACAAAAACTGTTTGAGAGTGTTTTTGGAAGCAACCTCAACACTGTAATGACAATATACCAGTAATTGGACTATTAATGCTACAAAATGGCTAATTAATTTATTAATTTCCCCCCACTGACAACATAAATGTCAATAAAGTGTGTAATCCCATGATCACAGCCTCTTTGCCTTACATTGTGACAGGATCTCGAAGCAACTGAAATGAACCACTATTCAGAAATAAGGGATTTTTTTACTCGCTCCAGACGCTTTGCTTTTTGATCGCGTTTACACTTGTAGTTCGGCTATCTTGGTTCGGACCAAAATAAATAATGATACAACAAGTCAACGTTATATAAAAACGCTGTATTCTGCTGTCAGACCAGTAGATGGCGATGTGACACTATAGACTGAACATGTAATATGATCTGTGAAAACTGTGACGTCATGCACATACATGTTTCTCTTTTCAAGCATACAGTACGTTTCGGTGTCTCGCTATGGGATACGTCTCTTCCACATATTCCTCAGAAGCCAATTGGTGGCAGACATGATGTAGTGTCTGGGAGTGACTACCCCACCCCAGTATAAGAGGAGCA
Source organism: Phoxinus dragarum (assembly GCA_033366665.1). Lineage (NCBI taxonomy): Eukaryota > Metazoa > Chordata > Actinopteri > Cypriniformes > Leuciscidae > Phoxinus > Phoxinus dragarum. The sequence goes on from JARPMJ010006008.1 coordinate 27,039, forward strand.
ACACAACGTCATTACGACATTCAAAAAGTTCACTAGGGCAGGATGGGGTTATCATCTGACCAATCTTCACATAAACGATCTGGAAATGCTGGCCGTGTTTCTGACGTTGAAGCATTTTCTCCCTTTTCTAAAAGGGCATCATGTTCTCATGAGAAAGGACAACGCTACAGTGGTGGCTTTAAATCGACAGGGAGGTCTCAGATCACTTCCCTTGCACATGCTGGCACGCAAACTGATTTTGTGGAGCAATGCCAATCTTTCATCCCTGAGAGCGACGCACGTACAGGGTGTCATGAACCGGGGTGCAGATCTGCTGTCCAGGGGCAATCCCCTTTACGCGGAGTGGAAATTGAACAGGGAAGTGGTCGAAACAGATTTGGGAAATATACGGCAGAACGACAGTGAATCTGTTCGCATCACCAATGCTCAGTGTCCTCTGTTTTGGGATAGATACGCTGGCACACAAATGGCCCCGCACTCTCCTTTACGCGTTCCCACTGATAGCGCTCAGTGTTAGCGTCCCCAACACTACACAGTGAGGAAGGAGGACTGAAGCTGATATTAATATCTCAGAGGTGGCCAGGGAAATACTGGCTGGAGGAGATCATACATATGCTGTACGAACACCCGTGGTCTCTCCCGTTACGCAAAGATCTATTGTCATAGGCGGGGGGGGGGGGGATCTTTCATCCTCAACCAGAACATTTGGCACTATGGGCCTGGCCAGTGAGTGGTTCAATTTAAATATAGCCGGCCTGTGTGACAGTGTTACCAGAAGCATACAGAATGCCTGAGCTTTGTCGACTAGGTCGAATGTAAATTGAGCGCTGGTGCACGGCTAAGCACGAGATTCCCGTTCAGTGGCAGTCGTTCTATCATTTCTACAGGATTTGATAGACCAAAGGAAAGCGTTTTCAACCATAAAAGTGTATTTGGCCACTATATCTGCTTGTCACATAGGTTTGATGATAAAACCATTGGGCAGAGCGTCGCGCTTTGCCAGTTTCAAAACTGCTTTCCCCCTTCATGAGATTTAGCACTGGTACTTGATGCTCTCTCAATGTCCCCATTTGAGCCACTGGACAAGATTGATTTCAAAATATTGTCGTTTAAGACGGAGCTGCGGTTAGCCTTGGCTTCGGCGAAGCGCGTAAGTGAGATTCACGCACTTTCGGTGCATTCAGCGTGTATGCGGTCATGCTCGGGGATGCAGGGGTAGATCTGAAACCTAATCCTGCAGGATCTAACTATCCCAAAATAGTTAATTCTATCATTCCTTTTGAGCGAAGAGCTTTCTATCCACCACCTTTTGCTTCATCAGAACAGCAAAAGATAAATGCGTTGTGCCCAGTGCGTGCTTTAAGCATTGACACAAAAAGAGTGATCAGCTGTTGGCATCTTGGGCAAAACCACGTACGGGGAAGCGACTACTAAGCAGCGTGTGTGACACTGGATAGTGGAGGCGTTTTCGTTGGCATATTCCAGTAAGGGTCATGTGTCCCCAGCTGGATTACATGCACACTCAACAAGAGGAATGTCAACTTCGTGGGCTCTCTTTAAAAGGAGTACAGGATATTTGTGAAGGTTTTTATAAACTGGATGTTACAGCTCAAACTTTAGCACATGCAGTATTGAGCGTAGGAGTTTGACTCATGACTCGTCCAGCCCTGGAGGCGGTGCTTGCGGTTGGCAGGAGACCTTCGAGGCAGTTTATCTGGCAATACAGGAATTAGGATATCCCATGGTGAGACACCGAAACGTATGCTTGAAAGAGAACAATAGGTTACTTGCGTAACCCTGCTTTCTCTGATAGCATTAAGTGAGGTGTCTCACCAGATCACCCTCCTTGCTGTGTGAAGCCAATTGGGGCTGGCGTAATGTAATAGGGATTCTGAGGAATACGCAGAAGGGACATATATCCCATAGTGAGACTCGTCACTTAATGCTATCAGAGAATATGGAAACCCTATTGTTTGTTTTTTTACATGGAGACAAGTTTTCAGAAACTTGCACTTTGAAAAAACTTAAAAATGTGTGTTTTCAGGCATCAAAACGCTGTTGTCATGTAAACGAACGGCCAAAACGCATAAAAAGTTATACGTTTCTATTTGAAAACGGTGTTGTGTAAGCAGCCCCTTAAGAGTTCATTTTAACACTGAACCTAAAGATACAAAACAGAAATACTGATTTTATGACGTATATTTTGCGACTGAACTTACCTGTGCATCCAAAACGATGCAAGAATTTAACAAGACCTTGAAGCAGATATGAGGGAGAAACACCTAATATGTGCCGCTCACAAGTACAAGGGTCTTTCCTAGCCATTAATGCTTGGATAAAATGTCTACGAGACGTAAAAATAATGGCTAGTGCGGTGGCTGAGATATGTGTAAACCAACATCTGTTGCTATGATTTTTGTAATGACTTATCGCAAGAGGAAAAAAAATTACGTTTTAGGCAATGTTTACACGGAAACGATCTGAAGAGAAACCGCAAAAGTGGCGTTACATTATCACTTTTTATTCTGCGTTTAGCAAGCGTTATGGGGGGGGAATCTGCGTGCATATGGTAAAGCAAAAGTGTGTGGAATTGGGATGTAGTGTGCACTCCAGGTGGCTAGGTGGCGATGTGGAGCACTGAAAGAGAAAGAGACGCTGACACAGTTTTTCATGTTTAATACGGTAAAGCTGCTGCTTTAACCCTCGGTGCTCTTCGCGTGTCGCTCAGATTATTTGTATTTTTTTTGTCAATGAATTTAATGCTATATTTTAGTTTGATAATGTTTTGTTATTTTCCTGTACTGGCGCATGCCTGTGACGTAAATGCATACGCGACGCCTTCACTGTCCTAGCAGACTTTTGCGTTTTTACAGTTTTTACCCTTTAGACGGGAACAACGATGGTGGAGCGTTTTTAAGATTTCCACTCTGGAGGGTGGTTTCACTTTTTTCACTGTCGCCGTGTAAATGAAAGGCACATCCGATAAAATAGTTGTATGTTTTCACCCGCGAGCGTTCTCGTGTAAAAAGGGCCTTAGTCGCATAACATTGGTTAATGGAAACGCAGTCATTTCGCAATAATTTGTTATCGTAAATATCTAAAAAGTTTTGCACAAATGGAAAGCAGCAATGGAAACGCGGCTACAAGAATTGTGCCTTTTTGGCATCAAAGAAAGTTAGAAAAATACTAAATGTTTTTTAAATCATTAATGTGTAAATGTGGAATGTCATGATGTGTTCATTGGCCTCACTTGAGTTGTGGATATGAAAAAAAAAAAAAAACATTTTTGTCAGCTTAGCCTCAATAAATGCTCCTTTTGGAATGGGGAGAAGTTTTAATTCCAGAAAATAACAATATGCTTTTCATAGTGTGTCAAAGGATCAAGTACAATTTGATTCGTCATCATTTAAAGCTTAAAGAGTTTTGCAAAAAGTTGAGTTACCTTTTTTGAACGGAGAGATAATTAGATGCTTGTCAAGGCCAAAAAATGCGAATGAAATGAGACCCTACAGAGGGAAGACAGTAAGAGATGCATGTTTCAGGAAAAGCGTTAGATAGTTTATCTCTAGCACAACACATGTGTCAGGATCACACACTCACCTGCCCGTAATTGGCCACAACACAGAAGAACTGCAGCTCCACATACAGCTGTCCTGGATCTGTATTAAAGAGCCACCACAGACAGCTGGAGAGATTCTACCCCACACACAACACACACACACACACAGAATGAAGAGTTACTCCAACTGTAGCTGTAAATAACAGTGAAACCCCGACCAAAGAGAAGAGTGGTATCCATATGGTATCATATATGAAGTAAACAAAAAACATATTTTGGTTTTAATCACAGGATATTAATTCAAGGTCTCATTCACTAACCGTTCATATGCACGGATTTGTGCATGCAACCTGTGAACTAATATTTTCACGAACAAATCATGATTCATTAATAACTTTCGTTCTAAATTTTATTCAAAATTTACGAAAAAGTTTAGGAACAACTGAACCCACATACTCGGGGTCTTATAAACGTAATGCTCTGTTAAAGTGCACCCTATTATGTTTTTTCACATATTCCCTTTCATGCAGTGTGTAATACAGCTGTGTGTCAATGTAACCTGTCTGCAAAGTTGTAAAGCCGAAAGTGCACGATAGATAAAATAAATAATTGAGTCGTCAGAATTCCAGTCTCACTTCCGTGACCTGCTCATGTAAAGCAGAAACACATTTGCATAATACTCGTCTTTGGTCTTCATCGGCTACCCGCGAACAATGTCTACTTCGACCCTCAAACACTGTCGCTGGTTCGTGTGGTTTACATCTGACCTGTGACAGCAAATTCATGTTTTTTTCACTTCTAAAGGATGAGGATGTGTCGAATCTGTGGCAAAATTAATTTCTACAACAATACCACAGTAGTATAATCCCAACCTTAGTTGTGTTCCCATCATTTCACGGACGACTGCTTCGTAAATCTCGGCAACTGCAACGCGGGATTCGCAAAACGCTTGTCAGTGAAAGACAGGTTTATTTGGACGAACTTACTCCTCAGAATATTACAACCTGTAAGTATGGTTAACAATTGCCTTTTATATTCTCTATCGAGTGTTCAAAATACGTAGTTTTTGTCTCACTCTGGTGAGACTTTTTTTTTTTTTAAATTGAACAGATCTGAAACATTTTTGCAAAGAAGAGTGGGAAATATGTCAAGATGTGCCAAGCTAACAGAATGCTTTAATATCATCAACTAAGCATTCGATTCAGTGGTGGTGTGTGAACACCTGTGCAGTTCGTTTATGTGTTTGTGTCACTTTGGTTTTCAGTGGCATTGCATAGGTTGCATTTTTTACATTAAAGGTGCAGAAGTTCTGACATTACTTAACTTTGTTTCATTTTTTTACATCACAATACCCAGCTGTTGAATCAGGGGTGTGAGTTTTTGTACTGTATTTTGTTCTGCATGTATGAATTAGCCTGGAAATCCAGACCTAAATCTGAAAGATGAATGAAAATCGTTCAGCTCGAGGGGCGGCACCAAGCGTGCACTTGAAAATCTCACTGCACGCGATTGGCTAACACTACGACCAATCACAACAATACACGGGGTGACATATCCAGAGCGACAGAAAGGAACGATTCGAGCGCAGTCTTCTGTTCCTCTTTTAGAGATAAAGGCAAGTAAGTCTAAATCGTTTTTTGTAGCACCCAAAGCCGTTTCAAACGGCCATCTTGCAAAGTTTACTAATGACTTAGACGTCACTGCGCTGTCGTCATCTCACCTCTGGCCTGATAACCTGATGTGATTGGTGCAGCTCAGATACAAGGGCATATTTAATGAGCATCATTACTCGACACCAGAGTAACTCGCTGAGCAAATTCAGCTTGTGCTCTCGCGAGCAGTCTGGATTTCCAGGGTATGTATGAATGAGTGATTCTGTACTCACAGCGAGGAGACAGACGGTCAGCAACAGACACACCAGCACGTGTCTCGTCGACTGTATATCTGTGTTCTGTCTATCCGCTTCTTTCTGTTCCTCTTCAGCCAGCAAACAGCTTGTGGGTGAGCATTGCTGGCTACATTGACCTGAAAACAGCATTTAATATATTTAAAATATCTCATTTTCTTCCCCTTTTGAAATGTATTCCGTTCAGTTTCCATAAACATGTTTTATTAATGCAGAAGTCATTAAAGGGATAGATCATGCAATAAGGAAAATTCTTTCACTGAAAGCGTTTCTATTTCAACAGGTATTCAGAAAAGAAAAACTTCCTTATCCATACATCTAGTGTGTGTCCTCTATTGAGTTGTAGCAATAGCACTGTCTCAAACGAGGACCTCTGACCAATAAAGCAACTTCTTATCCATCTCGAGACCGATTGAGTGAACAGGGACTGAAAGAAAGCGCGAACCTGTGTGTATGGATGCTTCCTCTTTGGGGCTTGTTACATCAGGCATGGTCTGCTCACGGTCACATGCGCAATCACACATCTGACAATCTGACAAACACATAACGATTAGTCAACAACCTCAGTCTTCATCTTTCATAGAGCCATAGATATTTCACATTCAATGCTTCTGTAGGCTCAGACTACAACAAAAAGTTGCTGCCTTTCATTTTTAAGTACAATCAACTTGAATATTTAAGTTATTTCAACTTAAATTACAATAAACTGACTTAAAATAATTAGTTGAATCTTGTTTAACATAAAAAAGTTGAAAATTGCTTAACTTTATGATGAGTTAAAGCAATATAAAAACATATGTTGTCACAACTTCATGATCATATAATTTTTACAGTGTACTACAGTGTACACAGTAACACTGTTTATGGACCCACTAAAGTGTGCAGTTTACAACCAGAGCACAGTGTGTGAAATACTATATCCCACAATTCAATGTTCTTGACTTCCATTTCCAGTGTGGCAAATGCATTGGATATGAATTATGATTTTTTTTTATCTCCTGCTTAACTCTTAGTTCATAAAACATTAGATAGAACATGCAGGATAAAGGCATTTATTTCTGAGATTATACTCAGGTGTCAATTGCTGAACTGTCATGTTTGAAACATGTATTGCTGCATAATGGCATTTCACTTTAAAATACAGTAATACACTAACATAGTGATCATATAGCAGGGGTGCAATTTAGAAAACAGAAAGAGGGTTATGCATTGACGTCACTTTCCCGCAGGATCATGCCCCCCTCAGCCGGGCCGAGTGGCAAAAGAGCGGCTGCGTGACTGGATTTAATAGGGAAACTGCGAAAGCGCGAATAAAACAAACAATTATCAGTTAAAACTACAAGTTAGACTCACTCAATATAGTGTTCCTCACAACGTATCAAAGATCCAGTGATCCATGGATATTGACATGCAGCCAGGAATCGTGTTTCCTGACATTAATATGTCCCTGATTAGATGCCGGGGAAATACATAAAGCATATTTGCCGGTGAACGCTTTTTATAAATACAATATAGGTAACATCAGGTCTAAATCCGGGTGATCACTCGTATCAGTGTTATATATATCATCATATCGTACAGCCCTAAAACTTGTATAGTTTTATTGTCAGTGTTGATTGAAAAAACATCCGATTATGCAGAATATATGATGGTAAATATTTAATTGATCAGTTGTCAATAAAATATAGGGTATGATTTTACCACTAAATTCATCATATTGACACAAAATGATAACTGCAAATCCCCCTTTCTCTGCCTGGATCCAACTATGAATTGCAGCGATCCATTTGCTTCTCTGTTCTGTAGCTTTCGGCAGTCTGTAAAAATAATACCTCAGATGTCTTGTCAAATCTAGTTGTACAGTCAAATCTCAAAGCTCTTTCCCGGTTTAGGTGTGTGTGTGTGTGTGTGTGTTTCGCGGCATTCACGCTGAAAACAAATGCTGTCGCTCAGTGTTTTTGCCACTCGTAAATGCAATCACCCTGGCCGACGGTGACGTCACGCGCATACCCTCTATAGAAAGTCTGTGCGCGATTAGACTCCGCCCCTTTAGGAGGCACAGCCCACTTGTGGAGTTCTCCTATCTGCAGCTATATCTACTTGCCTTTAAAAAGGATTTTCATGAATCTGGCCCCATAGTTTTATAAATACGGAGCAGTTGTCAGTGTCATACCTGTGTTGATGCTGCCTACAGCACAGGGCTGCTCAACAGAGCTCTGCGTGTGTGTGTCGTAGGGAAGCCGCACATCCTCCTCACTGCCAGAGACTGATGCGTGCTCAAGTGTGTGATAGTCTTGCGTTCGTCTGCTGAGAAGCGCGAGAGAGATCCCACACAGCATGATACTCGCGAACAACACCACAGATGAGCACAGCACCTACAACACACAAACAACCGCAAAAAGCAGATTACAGCAATGTTTCAGGACCTGTCATGAAAATGTAGTCTTTAGTCACGTCACATTTATTTATACAGCGCTTCTTACAGTACAGACTGTTTCAAAGCAGCTTTACAGAGATAACAGGAAAATAGTGCAACACAGTTTGTTTCCAGAAGAAGATAGCGTCACAGTCCAGCTTAAAAAAGTTCAGTGATGTTTAATTTTTTTTGTAAAAAAGTTATTTTTTTCTTTTTTTTCTATTTTAGTAATTTAGTAATCATTATATGATTACTTGCACATTGTGGTTTATCCATTTAGGATGAGTACAGGTCCATTTTCCCAGAGTTTTCATCACAACCTCAAAATATCATCACAAAACTCCCGTATTGAATTCATCAATCAATCTTTGAAAGATCAACAAAATGGAGCTTCTACGAGTAAAACAATCGAATCTAGGTGGGAGATGATGCCATTGCCATGTGATTGTTCTAGGACAATAATGTGCTAATAATGTGTTTAAGCCGGTAAGTATAAGATGACTATTTCGAAGTCTGTTGTAAGTAACACACTTCCTGCTGCCAGCTGGTGGCACTATGACTCACAACAGCCACATCCATGTGATCAGCCCCCATAAACACACATTCAACACCAATTTGATCTAAATTAGCCGAACAAAACTAAGTTTTAATTGAGAAATTATGAAATGTAATATTCTGAGCAAGCTAAAACCACATTTTTAGCCTAGTTCACACAGATTTTTTGTTGGCTGAACACCCACAAAAATGTAATGCAATCTGTTTAGAAAAAGTATTTACCAACCATTGAAAGGCATATTCATGTGGACTGACATGCAACCAAAATTAGACTGCGTTTTAGTCTAAAGGACTGTTAAAGAGATAGTTCAAAAATGAAAATTCGGTCATCATTTACTCATCCTCAAGTTGTTCCAAACTCATACAGAGTTTCTTTCTTCTGCTGAACACAAAAGAAGATATTTTTAAGAATGTTGGTAACCAAGAGAGTTGATTGGACTATTATTTTTCCTACTATGGAAGTCAATGGCTACCATCAACTGTTTGATTACCATCATTCTTCAAAATATCTTCTTTTGTGTTCAGCAGAAGAAAGAAACGCATACAAGTTTGGAACAACATGAGGGTGTGTAAATTATGACAGACTTTTCATTTCTGTCAGGGCCACTATCGTCAAATACGATTGATTATTAGCATACAGTTTAGATTGGCGGTATGGTTCTGTTCTGGGCAGCCTAGCATGGATAAGAGCAGCAATAACCCCTCTTAGGGTGAACACAACAGAACCAACATGAATGTATGCAAATATATTTAATTCAAGATTTTAATGTACAAAATAATTCGAGAATTTATTCTGATTCATTCTGGGGAATGCCAAATCCTGACTGGCGAGAGGTGGAGCTGGGGAGGGAGGTGGGTAATTCGCTCCTGAGAAACGCGATAGCTGCTGATAATAATGAAGGAGCTTATATATGTATACAGTGATAAGCGTTGCATTCATATAGGTAGACGTGGATCAGCTGAGAGTCACTGATGCGAGTTTGACTAACATGTCCTGCCAGAACTGATGCTACGCTTGATTTTTGGGTGACGTGCAGATCCAATTTCTTGTCACGTGTGCCGTGGAGAATTATCAAATTCTAAAAAAAGAAAACGATAAATAAAATAAATGATACAAATAAGAATATATCGTCGCGGAAACCTTGTATCTCTTTATTTCGACATTTTTATTTTATTTTTAAAAAATCAATGGGTTTAGGTCATCATTTAAGATATTGGTCATAATTTAACCCACTTAATGTGGGTCAAACTGTCAGTCAAACCTCATAGCTCTGCCCGTGTCTATCGTGAATGAAGTGCTGCATGTGGAGCGAGATCTCTGTTTGTTTGCAATGTAAAGGCAAATAAAGAACTGATGTTGAACAAGTACAGAGTTTACATTACTCAAGGGACACAATGCCTATAAAGGCTAATTTTATGCGTGTGTACACAAATTTAACATCTGTTGTTTTATCATCACCAACAACATAATTTAACTACTTATATGACCTTATTGTGTTCCTCCCTGACTTAAGCTCAAGTTTCACATTAATTGATAGTTTTCCTTTAATATAATACCCAGTTTTATAATGCCATTCGAAGTTTGTGCAATTTTGCCGTGGGATTTTTTAATCTAAATGGTGCCGTGGCAAGGAAAAGATTGGGAAACATTTCACGTGAGTTGATGATGGACACGAACAAACAGATTAGCAAGGTAACAGTACGGACAGTCAGTCCTAAAGATGGCATTTTTTAAACACAGATTGGATTGTGCACAATATGAATAATGTTTTCATTATATTTGTACCTGCGTCTTTCCATAAAAGAAAGCGGAGTCGATGGTGTCTGGCATTCTGTGTCCTGATAGGAGGAGGACACTCACAGCCAGGACAGGTAAACTGCGGGACAGCGAGAGAGAAGACAGCAGACATCAGTGCCTTTAGTTTTTAGAAGTATCTTCCTCATTCTTTCAGAAACTCCTCAATAAAGTGTTACAAGCCAAGAACCAAACCGTCCAGATCCAAGGCGAAACACAATATTGCACAAAGAGAAAAAGACTGTGTACTTAAATCATTGATTATAAAATATAAAATATTTGTATTCAAGTACTTTGAGACTGTGGGAAGACGATTGCTTTACGTCGTTTGCAATGCTTCAGAGGAAATCTCTTTTTACTATGGTGGATACACACATAAAATATAATATTTTTTGTAAGGTTTTGCAGCGATGCAATAGAAGAACCATTTTTGGTTCCCCAAAGAAGCTTCAGTGGATCATGTTAACCCTCTGGAGTCTAAGGTGTTTTTGGGGTCCTTGAGATGTTTTGACATGCCCTGATATTTGTATTTTTTTCAGTTGCTTATAAACATATTAATGGCAAAGGTGTAATTACACTCTATTTAGCACGAACATGACTATCATAATATGTGAGCAACATGTATGTACATGTTTGCATTTTTGAGAGAATATTATTTATGCGTGGTTATTCAAAAAACTCAAACTTAAATGTTCTGATATAAGACCACAAACGACAAACTTCACATATTCCCACAATACTTTTGACTAATGGATCTTGTCGGCTAGAGTATTTACTTCAAAATGATCTGAAAATCATCCGGGCTAATCGTTCACATTAAACAATAGATTGATTTAAATTTTGTAAGACACTTTTTGTTTGGAAAGGCAATATGCAGGGGGGCGTGAATGATCCAACAAGGTCATGAATAATGTCCTCATTCACACCTGAGAGACAAAGGAGAACTGCTAATGCTGCATACTAATGAGCCTAGGTGTCACTGAGCCACACAGAATGCAAAGAATGCAAAGACAACACACACACATATATACATACACACACACATATATATATATATATATATATATTACTACAGAATTGGTTCAGAGTTGGAAACATCTTGAAAAAAAAGTGTATTTTTCCACAAACTGTGTAGGCCTATGCTTGCAAATTGTATAATATCCAAGGTAAACATTTCTAGTAATTGTGCAGTTAATTCTCATTTGTATTTTCAGAAAGTTTTGGATTATGTAGGCTATCCTCTCCCCAAATTTGTCACTAATAAAACACAAAAATAATTTAAAGAGAAGGCTTATATTGACCTTTTAAGATTTTGTTTGCACCTTGGAAATTAGGTTTTGATGTGGCAGTACAAACTTTATAATCTATCCAAAACGAAATGTTGTCTTTCATATTTCGTCTGTAACATCGTCTTTTATAATATAGCCTATATTAGGGCATAAATGTTAATTTGCAGTTTAAAATGTTGCTTATACAAAGACATTTTATTTCAACGTATTCAGTCGATTTTTACTCATCTCAGTAGGCAATATAGATATTTCATTCACACACACACAGACGCGCGAGCTGTAACGTTAGTAAACAAACGCATGCACATGTGCCGTTCATTCATTCAAACACAGAAACGCGATTCAAATTTAAACAGTCTTTTGCGGATTACAGACACCAGTTCATATCGCGATTAGAACAAAGCACTTACTGATAATCTGCAGCTGGATCCGTTGTTCGGCTACTCCAGCACGTTTGAGGTAAAATTTCCAGGATAATCACGATATTATTAGCAGAGCTATTCCTCACAGCGAGTGTGTTGTCCAGCTGTTGTGGGCGTTGACTGGTTTGCATGTGTTGCTCCAGATTATCTGCGTTTGAATAGCGCGCGCTCTCGATGGGCGTGTCACATTAGCGGAGTAATGAGGTGCCAGAGCGATAATGAGCACAGCTGATCTCTCGCTCTTTTTATATAGATTACATAAACAGAGAATATTTGTTTTAGTTTTGAATTAGATAATTTAAAACTACACACTTAAATGATTATAGAGATATATAGCTCATGTCTGAGTGAATAGTATTCGCTGAGATTTGTATAAATTTAGAGACGTGCTTCAGAAAAAAAGTTCACGGAGACGGAGAGGCATAAAGCACTCCCTGTTACTTTCTTTATTTTACAAAAGCACAATGTTTTATTTCGATTGTAAGTGGACACATAAAAAAGTAGACATTTAACAGCTTATTTTTTCATATTTCTTAAGTCTGTATGACCAAAACTGACGGAGTATTTTAGGTCTATTTTGCTGCTATGTAAAAAAAAACGAGCAAAACGCGCCCCCGCGTTTGCCGACCTCAGGGGGTTAACGTTTCTTTATTGTGTAAGTCCCCCTGTAGTCAATAATGTTATCCCCTAAAACTCATCTTTGATCACCAAAATTATATATTTATGTATTTTCCTGTAAAAAAAAAAAAAATAATAATCTTGAATGTAATTTAGTATAGCCTTGCCTCATTTAGTATACGCGGTTCTATGAATATGCAAATGAGCCCCGCCTCCACTCACTCACACAGCTCAGAGATCCACTCGCCCAACTTACTGAGGTAAACGCTGCACAATGATATTGCGCTTTACAACGTCGGACACATAACGGTAATTAATATGATTAGCCTTTTGCTAATAAAGTGTTGCTAATGTTACACCAACTATGTTCCCGTTCGTAATATACATAATTCACTCGCTATATTGCTAAATCTACCCGATAACCTGGCTTCTCTGGAGACTACCCTGCTAGTTCTCAGTTAATGATATGCTAAAGCCCGCCGGCACGTTGATCTGATTGGTTACAAGGTAGTTTGTGACGTCAGAAACACCAGCGATTTCAAACCGTGTTTTTGAGACTGTCTTTGGTTCACTGCAGTTTTAAGCAGAAAATACTCAGAAATGCTGTCGACTTATGAATTTACACATGGTTTGTTTTAAAGTGTATTAAAAACACCACATAGACATATAAACAACATTAAAAACTGGATTTTCACCACTGGGGGGCTTTAAGTGTTGTGTAATTTAGCTCATAATAGGGTTATACTGCAGTAAATATAAGTATAAACAGGTTGTGTCTTGGTCAGTAGTGTGATACTCGACTGGTCGCTGTGTAACGGTGTTGAAAGCGCCACTCACCCCCAGCCAGCGATCACAATGAGTCCTGGCCTGAAGCTCAGCTCCTCACTTCTCCTCATGAGCAGCAGAGACAGAGCGATCAGACCTTCACAACACAACAGAGCATTCAAACACGGCCAACCCAAACCTCTGCCACCTTCACAAACACATCCACTCTTGATCCATTTCAGTGATTTTCTAAAGTAATAATCCATATACCTAGTTTAGCTGCTTACATTACAGTTTGTTGTACTTCTTATGAGCAGAGCTACAGTAGTTGCATTATAATTTCGCATATCCACTGCTTTTAATAGATATTTTTCATATAAATTTCATATCATTTACAAAGCGTACAATTAAAATTTTCGGTTACACTTTATTTTAAGGTGTCATTGTTACAGTGTAATTACACTCTAAAAAATGCTGGGTGGTTTCAACCCAATTTTGGGTCAAATATGGACAAACCCAAATGTTGGGTTAAAAATGTAATTAAAAAAAATAACCCAACGGCTGGGTTTGTCCATATTTGACCCAAAATTGGGTTGAAACAACCCAGCATTTTTTAGAGTGTATATATAAGTACTGAGAGATATTAATGAACTACATGTACTTACTATAGGGTTAAGGTAGGATTAGGGTTTGGATGAGGGCTAGTTGCATGTAATTATGCATATTTACTGTTATTACTCTGGTAAGTACATGTAACATATGTAACAAGGACAATGTAGAATAAAGTGTTACCAAATTTCCTTTTAATATGCATAAAATTTGTTTTACATTTTCATGTTACGATATTGAAAAGGCCATTTCCAGCAGTTACATGCTAATTCAGCTTGTAAGTGGCAGTTTTTAATGCAGTTCTGTGGACCAGGTAGTATTTAAAGGTTTTGGGACGTGTGATGTTTAGTGAAATCTTTGTTATTTTTAATTTTTTTTAAATACATACTCTAACGACTCACCAGGCCATATATATGTGCTGTAGAGAGAAGTGTACAGTAGAGTAAAGGTCAACACCTGACCCAGGAAGTTATTCTGTGCCACCACGAAGCTCCACGCTATCATACCAACACAGGCTAATAACTGCAAACACAGGACAGGATTAGCTTGTGCAGAATGCATGGTGGGAAAAGTACAGTGTCTACTCCTCAGTAAGCTCACCTGCGCCACAAAGAGGTTTACGGTGAACACGTGAGGAACTCGGTGAAACTTTCTGCTCAGTAGCAGGACCGCAACACTCCACACCTGCAGGGACAAGAACAACACGAACCGAGCGTTTCAGACATTCTTCAAGTTTTCACAGTATTTTGGATACTTTTAGCACAACATGTTTAATCACCTCCAGAGAAATGTGTACATGCACTTACAGTAACGACTTCTCAACAAAACCAGTTGAACTGGTTCAGAGAGTTCAAGTGTGCATGTGCATGCATGAATATAGTCATATATAAGTTTAAAGCAAACTTCAGTTTCAGTTTTTTTCCCCAAGCTATACAGAGAACAGAAACGCAACAGGAAGGAAGTGTCAACAGATGCATCTGAGAAGATCATGACACCATCTGAGATTGGAAACACCCAACCCACAATCACACTAGACACACAAACCCACAAGACCCTTAATGATGATAGCAACATGAAAATGAGTGTTTACATGATTCTTACAACGATTATGCTTAATAACCCGACAACGTGTGTGATCATGCATCGATCTTTGCCCCTTAACCCAATATTTCTTTGCATGTAAAGACTTTTACTGGCATCCTGGCACTTATTCAATGAGTGCATGACTTTGCACACGTCCGCTTATGTTTTGATTGTTATTATTTTATTATCAGCATTTTGTTGTACAGGTGAATAAGCTAAATTTCATTTGATTGATCAGATTTTCCTAAATATTTTTGACTTCTGATGGTTTATCTTATCGGAAATCAGGGTCAAAATGTTCAATATATATACAAATATATGTACAAATAAATGTACTCTTTGTGTTCATTTTATATGGTTCTGAAAAACTTGTATGCCATTTTAAAAAATAAGTTTAAATTCAACGACTTTATATTTGTCATGTGGTGTAACCAAGTAATAATATATTGAGTGCACAAATCACATTTATTATTATTTATCAACTATATATTTTACAAAAAATGCTTAAAATTTTCCGAAATAAATGTTAAAATAAATATATTACATAGAAATAAATTAGATTTTACAACTAAGATTATGACACACTACTTTTCTTTTCAAGAATTTGTTTCTTTTAATGGTGCATTTTTCTTCATTGTGATATCAGGACAGTTGTTTTATTGTTTGCCCTTCAAAATAAATAAATAAAATAAATATTTTTTTAATAAACAGACACAAAAAAATGTGCATCATGTTACTTTCTAATATTTTGTCTCAACTTGTCCAAAAAAAAAAAAAACATTAGTCTGACATAATTACAGATTTCCCACAGCATGTATTTAATTTCTGGTTTCCACGACATTATCCACAACACTGATAATAACATGGATTTACCTTCATCCTTAATAATCATTTGCATTATATCCGAGGCAACACAAACATGTGCGCTCAGCACCAGCATGAGGGACGTCGAGAACATTACCACACCGCAGCAATTTATGTTTTTAAGAGGAAGCAGAGAAATGAAGAAAGAGAAATGAAAACACACATCTGCGTGTGAGCATGTCGACACTCACCAATGCAAAAAGGCAGATAATGCTGATGTTAAAGCTAACGTTCTGCAGCGCTGACGCCAGCCGAGCCGAGTCCATCCAGGGAATGGTCAGCAGCCAGGCAGACACGTACATGATGGGAGCCGACAGGAACGTGCCGATCACCATACCTGAGGTCACCTGAGGGAGGACACACTTCATATGTGACCTTGGACCACAAAACCAGTCACATGGGCCAATTTTGGAAATTGAGATTTAGGCATCATAAATTATGAATTAATAAGCTTTCCATTGATGTTTGGTTTGTTATGATAGGACAATATTTGGTCGAGATACTATTGAAAATCTGGAATCTGAGGGTGCAAAAAAATCGAAACATTGAGAAAATCTCCTTTAAAGTTGTGCATTTATGTTCACGATTTTGCTGCATTCACTCTTGTGACTGGTTTTGTGATCCAGGGTCACATACATGATCACGGTTCTATGATAAACTACATGAGCTGTTTAAAATTAAACTGAACTAATTAAATAAGGAGGAAAATTAGAGTGCTATTGTGCATAAAGCCACAAGTGGGGCAAGTGGCAAGTAATGAAACAAATGTAGAATATCATCAGACACATACAAACTAAGACAAAAAAAATTCACATTTAGCTTTAAAAAGAAAATGGGGGAAAGACATGGGTTGAAAGATTCATTAGCGTACACTACAGTTTAAACGTTTGGGATCGGTAAGATCAAAAATACAGTAAAAATAAAAAATTATTACATTTCAAAAGAACGGTTTTCTGTTTGAATGTTTTAAAATGTAATTTATTCCTGTGACCAAAGCTGAATTTTCAGCATCATTACTCCAGTCTTCAGTGTCACATGATCCTTCAGAAATCAGTGTAATATGATCATTTGATGCTCAAAAAAAAGATACATTTTTTTCAGGATTTTTTTGATCAATAGAAAGTTCAAAAGAACAGCATTTATTTAAAATAGAGGTTGCACTTCAGAATAAGGTCTCATTTGTTAACATTAGTTAATAACTAACATGAACAAACAATGAGCAATACATTTGTCACAGTATGTACTAATCTTTGTAAAAATACAGCTGTTCATCGTTTGTTCATGTTAGTTCATTAACTAATGTTAACAAATACAACCTTTGATTTTAATAATGTATTAGTAATGTTGAAATGCACATTAAAGGGGTCATCGGATGCCCATTTTCCACAAGCTGGTCTGATTCTTTAGGGTCTTCATGTGAAGTGTGTAATGTCAAGTGTGTAACATACTTTGGTTAATTCCTCAATGGTTGTGTAAAACAACACACTTTTACCTCCTCAAAAACAGCTCTGTTCACAGCGACCCGTTTCTCTTTATGTATCAAATTGCTCAGAAAATCCAAACGGCTTAATTATTGAGATTGTTTAGGCTTTTTGTGGATTAAAATAAAAGGATTTTGAATGGATTTTGTTTTCATTGTATAGTGGTTGTGTCCACACACTGCAAAGACAGTGATTTTGCATCCGATGAGCCCTTTAACTAAGATTAATAAATGCTGTAGAAGTATTGTTCATTCTTAGTTCATGTTAACAAAGGAAACCTTATTGTAAATGGGCAACGATTAATCGCGATTAATCGCATCCAAAATAAAAGTTTGTGTTTAAATAATATATGTTTGTGTACTGTATAATTATTTTGTAAATATAAATACACACACATGCATGTAAATATTTAAAGTAAATGTGTTTTTATATATACAAAAATAATTATACACAGTACACAAACATATATTATTTAAACACAAACTTTTATTTTGGATGCGATTAATCGCGATTAATCGTTGCCCATCCCCATTTTACAGTGTCATTGTTACATGTAGTTCCTGTGGTAATAATTATAAATTATGCATAATTACATGCAGCTAACAATAAACCAAACCCTCATCCTAACCCTAATCCTTTAGTAAGTACATGTTGTTCATTTTTATTACTCAGTGCTTAAATGTATAAGTAAGTACAGTAACACGGACAACTTAAAATAAAGGGTTACAACAAAAAAAAATCTTACTAATGGCAAACTTTTGAGTGGTGGAGGAGTAGAAAAGCACATCTACACAAGGTACATACCACCTCCAGCTCCATGTTGTACTGCGCTGCGTATATGGCCACACTGGGGGCAGTGGGGAAGACTCCATACAGAAAGGCGTAGTTTGACAAACTGGTGTGGTTCAGTGAGCTTCTGGTTCCACAGTCCAAAACCTCAACCATCCCTCTACAGATCAGAGGCATCATCAGCCTAAAGAGGATGAAACCGAGATCTTCAGATTACAGCAATGTCAGAATTAGACCTTTTGATCTCACTTATTGATAATACCTGAATGCATTCAAATAAAGCACACAGGCAGAGTTCAGTAAATATCCAGATAAAACAGATGAGTGGTTTCAAGCAGTGTTTCTGTCCTCTAGCTAAGCTTGTGTGTTTAGAGCACATGGGTTAACTCTGTTGATGCTCTGAGAAACATTCCCATTGGACCAACACAGTGTTGAACTGTTGCCAAGTTTCACTAGAAGCCGCTACCTGCATATTTACAGATATTCAAAATCAAATACCCCAAGGGCATGAACATTAAATTAGTTTTCTTGCCTTAGTAAAACATACAAAGATCAGAGTGAGAGTCTAGAAGACTGTTTAAATGCATTACCAATGTACAGACATGTCACCCAAAAGTTGTCTCTCACATCTAATTTACACTTGTGCATATTTGAATCTTGCATCTCACAACACGCTGTGTGAGGATTGACGTCAATGGTTCTCATGTGTCCCGTGAACTATGTTGGGGGTTACACATTACAAGTAAAGATTTGTTTTTATTACACATTAATATTTGAGTTACTTAATTCATGTTACTTTAATTTGCCTAAATGAACTAAATTCTTCTCTATGATGTAGTCACTTAGACATGAGCACTCATGCATGCGCGGGAACAGACTAAACATTCAAAAGTAACAAAGCGTTCATTTTTAACTTTCAATCAAAAGAGCTGTACAGTAGGTAATATACTGTAAGCCGTACTTTCAAGATATATTTTTTTATGGCATGAACAGCTCTAGGGGTCAGGAAATATTCTAACGCCTTGTCCACACTAATACGTTTTCTCATCTTTTTAACATAAAGCATTGGTAACACTTGTGAAATTTGTGTCCAGGCCTGAGAGAATACACTCTGTATTGATAACTGTTTTCTTTTCTTTTAAATTATATATATATATATAATAAAAAAAATTATTATGATTATTAATACTGTTTTGGTATATGTAATTGCATATACTTACAAGTGTCTTTGATTTACGAAATTATTGAAGGCCTGCTTTCTGTATTTTTCCTCGAAAGGGAAAATAAAAATTACAAAAAAAGAAAACGCATCTTTTTCCTCTCCCTCTTCAGCGTTTTTGTCCTGCGAAAACTGAGCTATTTGAAAACGCTTTCCAAAGTGGATTAATTTGAAACAGGAGAAGAAATTTCAACTTTCTAAAAAAAAAGAACCACAAATGTGATGTTTATCTAAAGTCATTTTTGCTTAGTTGTATGGTTGAATTAGATCATCGAAGGTCAGCAGCTGCAAAGACATCGGTTAATAAAGTGAGATTAAATACATAAAGTATATGTGATTTAACATATTTAATTATTGCTGGTTTTATGAATTCTGAGTTTGCATTTTATTGTTTTTGTTCATTTTAATGAATACCGAATCTGTTTTTGTGCAAGTGAGATAACTAAGTGCTCTCATTTAGTATAGATCTACAATAACATGTTTACACAGTGCACACAATGCCTCTGCACTTTACTCACAATTACTCTCCCCATGGGGACAGCAGGGACTGACCTAGTAAATTACTGGCAAGGAGGTGGCATGAGCAACACCAAAGCAAAGCAAGCAAGATTCAATCATCTATAATCTATACTAGAGCTGCAGGATTAATTGCTAAAAGATTGTGATCTCGATTCAAACACAATCACAATCTTTATTTCTAAATGACCACAATTCGGCTATGTGTCTATTAAACCTTTGCCAAGTACAAACACAGTGAACATTCAGATCTGTGTTGCAGAAGAGCCAGAGAAAGCTTTTGTCATGTACAGGTATGAAACAGTTTCACAGACAGTATTTCAAACCACACAGTATCATTTTTTCTGCCTTACAATAATTCAAATGATCACAGAAGTACTGGAATAAGAGTTTATAGTTTCCCATCGGTCAGTCACTACAACGTTATGTCAACTGACAAATGGGGTCTTACTTGAGAGCCCCAATCGAGTTTTAGAAAAATGGCCAATGGATTTGGCGAGTGGAATTAGGCCGCATTCAAAGGGTTTTTCCATCTCAAAGAGCAGTGCACATTTAAGAGCAGCAAAATTCCCCTTAGTGCTTAAGGTCAAAGAGCAGATTTCTCTAAAAGAGCAAGCACGGTCAACAAGCATCTTTTTAAAGGTGGCTTTCCATCCGTGCATTTCTGAATGTGGTCATTTCCTGTCTTCATCTGATGGCCACGATCTCTGTCTCTCATGTCACATGCAAGAAGGCGGCACAGCCCCTCCCCTCAGGTGCGTTAAACCCTCCAAACGTCCATCGAAGCGGCTCTGATACGGGAAGCCCAGAGATGTGGGGATCTCCTCCTGACCACGGAGAATCCGTGTTTTTTTTCTTTTTCCGGTTCCGCCGCTGGCTCAACGGACAGTGGTTCCCATATTATAAATTTGTTACAAATTAAACAAAGAGAAGTTTCCTCAATCTCTGGGCCATACATACAGTCTGGAGGTTAATGATGTTATGCTTTCTCATTTTCAGCCCCCACTTTCACATTTGCCATGAGCCAAGAGGTCACAATTCGAGGAGGTGTTGCCTCCTTACACATCTCCAGTCATTCTTTTTGCGGGATGCTTTGAGCAAAATAAGCTCCACACCAAACTCACTGCCTCTATTTCATGATGTTACGCTTCCCAGGTTGGAACCCAGTGCTCCCCCTTGCCGCCCAACTGTGGGTACGTCGGTTGTCCCCTTGGTGCCGCTCACACAGAGCCTGGCTAGCGTGTCCCAGCATATCCTATCTTGCAGGCTCTTGCGGACAATCAGACTCTGCTATGCGATTTAGTCCAGGCATCTCCAGAAGTTCAGAGGAGTCTTCTTTCCCTCCTTTTGCAGGCAAATATGCCCCTGTCCTGCGCACAATATTGTGGTCCTGATGGCGAAGGACGCAATAGAGCCGGTCCCTTCAGCCGAGATGGAAATGGGGTTTTACAGCCCTTACATCATCGTACCCAAGAAAGGCGGTGGGTTACGGCCGATCTTGGAACTGCGAATTTAGAACCAGGCCCTTCACAAGTTCCCTATAAAAATGCTGACACAGAAACGCATTCTCACGTGCATTCATCCCCAAGATTGGTTTGCACGAATCGACTTGAACGACTTCCACGTCTCGATTCTGCCTCGCCACAGACCGTTTCTTTGGTTTACCCAATTAGGGTTAGGCATATCAGTAAAAGGTCCTCCCCTTTTTGCTGTCCCTGTCTCCCTGCGTCAGTACTAAGGGAAAGGGAAGTGGGCAATCCCAACTGTCTTAACGCCTTGCTCATTCTAGCTCATTCTCGAGATCTGTTGTGCGAACATAGGGACCTAGTGCTCAGGCACGTCAGCCATCTGGGACTTTGGGTCAAATGGGAAAAGAATAAGCTCTGCCCTGTGCAGAGCATCTCTTTTCTCAGTATGGAATATTAGACTCGGTCAGAATGACGACGCATCTCACCAATAAGCGCACACAGTCAGTGCTGAACTACCTGAATGCATTCAGGAGCAAAACAGTGGTTCCACTGAAACATTTTCAGAGGCTCTTGGGGCACATGGCATTCGTAGCCGAGGTCACACCGCTCGGATTGATGCATATGAGACCGCTACAGAACTGGCTACACAGCCGAGTTCTGAGGTCATCACAACGGTCTGTCCCCTAACTTTCAGCCCTAGGTCAGATCTTGCCTTCCTACAAGCCGGGGTGCCCTTAGAACAACTGTCCAGGCACGTTGTTGTGACAACAGATGCCTTTAGAACGGGCTGGGCGCTGTATGCAATGGGTACACAGTTTGGGCTCCTAGACGGGACCTCGATTGCGATAGCATATCAATTGCCTGGAGTTGATGGCAGTGCTGCTCGCCCTGCACTCAGAGTGTTGCCTCCATCTGGGCATTGGTGCGCAGTGCCTGTTATCTGCAGAGATGCGGGCTGGGCGACACCTAATACCTTCGTGAGTGGAGCCAGTTTCTTCCCATGTGTAGGGCATTAAACGATAATATGCTGGAAGGCTGCCTCTGTGTCTTACTTCCAGCACCATTTCCCTCTAAGAGGAGGGATATAAGCGACTTCTTGGCTCTCCAGCTGAGTATCCAGCTTGGCAATCCCTGGATTGAGTTTCCTCTGAGCGTCCTTCAGCAGTCAGAGGTGGGCAGAGAAGTCTGATGCCAGGCCCAGTACTCGAGTGCATACCTGCTCGGTCAGACTCTGTGCTGGGCTAGATGCCCAATGTGTTTGTGATTCCCCCTTGGTAATCCCCAATGTGTTGTGGTTCCCCCTTGGTATTCCCCAATGTGTTGTGATTCCCCCTTGGTAATCCCCAATGTGTTGTGATTCCCCCTTGGTAAATCCCATGTGTATTCTTCCACGGTACGGTTTCCCTGTCAGTAAAGCGGTGTCTTTCCCTGGGCAGATTTACTCTGCCCCGTCTCTGCGTCTCTAGTAGTTCCATCCCTGTCTAGGTCGGACCTTCCTCAGAGGCCTTATATAGCACTGCCCCAGGCCAAATGTAGCACTTCCCATGGGTCAGTCCATATGTATATTTCTACATGTTCCTCCTTATAGGTAGGATGTGTCCTCTGTAGCATCACTCTCCATTGGACTAGGCATGCTTCCCCAGCATTAACAACACTGGTGATGCCAGAAAAAAGGGAATTGAGACTGAAGCACTCTACCCATTAAATAAAATGTAAAAGGAACAACATTTTGAAAAATGTTGGGCTTATGTGGGGCTCTGGGTAGGTTACGACTCAAAGAAAGTCGTTGCCAAAAAGGCACTGTACAGCTTGCCAGCATCTACATCTCCATCACTTGTAAAACAGTTCAATGGTTGTGGCATTTTCCATAGGGACCCCAGTTGTCAGTCGACATAACGGTGTAGTGACTGACAGATAGGGAATGTCTAGAGTATTGATGTAACCCTCGTTCTCTGATAGAGGGAACGGTGACATTATGTGCCCCCTGCCACAACCATGAATGACCACTGAATGGTGGGGAAGCCCACGTCTCGGCTTTTCAGCATAAACCTGAATGATTTGATGCGTGCCGCCGTCTTATACACCCACAAGTTTGGCGGAGTGGCTCGGCATGCAAAATACACTTGCCAATTCCATTCGCCATTTTCTAAAACTCAGAGGTGCTTGGGTCTCCCAAGTGATAAAGTCTCCATTCCCTCCATCAGGGAACAAGGGTTACATCAGTAACCAAGATGTTCTGATATAAACACTGATGTCTACGGTAGTAATCAAAATAGCTTAAATATGTCTTAAAAACGGTTTGATTAAAAGATATAGAAAAAACTGTATAAAATATTTAGGCATAACATAAGGTATGTTATCATAATATGTGGTGTAGGTGTAGACACAAGGGCGTAGGAACCGGGGAAAATTATAAAAAATAATTTTATAATTTTTTATAATTATATTATAATTATAATTATAAATTGAACCCCAAAAATTATACCGCAGAGGAGAAAAATATTTGATTTTTAAATCGAGCTTCGCACCGAGCGCATGTCAGAAACAGAGGACAGGGTGTGTGTTCATCTGAGCCTCATTGGTCCGTCACTGCCCGTCAATGTCAGAATAATTTAGATGACCAATCAAATCAAAGTAGGCGGGCTTTATGTTCACAGACGCTGCAGAGCGCGAATTTTAGCAGCGCGAGGCGCACCTCGATACATCAGTAGTTTATGCTCAAGTGCGAGATAAGATGTAAGTAGCTAAACTAAACATTTCATATTTGACAGCTGTTTTAGGACATACATGTTAGAAATAATCAGGCAAACTAATAAACGTATGTCTAATTTCGCCATTTTTAACTGAAAATAGGCCTATGTAACGTGATTCATGCAACTTAATGTAATAATTAGTTAAGGCTAACGTTACTGTCATTGTGAGGGGAGGGGGCAAAAAACATTAACCAAGCCGTTTCCATCATATATTATAAGGGACAGGTTAATATGAATGTGTGTACATATTGAGAATTAATATTATAATACCATTTGTAGTCTTCAGTAAATTAAAAAAGACCAGCTTTAGGAGGGGAAGAGACAGAAAGAGTGATGGAAATGAGGAGAGAGCAGGTATTGACAAATAATCTACTGCCCGCTGATATAGTTTACTTTTAAAGTTATTGTTATCCAGTTATTGTTATTGTTAAAAGTTATTGTTATTATGTCATTTTTGGCCTTCAAAACATCTTAAAATGCACATATGTAGATCAGAAAAAATATAAAGTGTCTCGGGGGAGCCCCTGAATCCCCCTAACTGCCTCACATTGGGGACCTCAGTGATTATAAAACCCTGTGTTTATACTGATAAACAGCCGATATCCTAGTAATATGCATTAATAAGCAACTAGTTAATAGTGTGAATTAGATCCTAAACTAAAGTGTTAAAAAAAATTGTATCATACACAGTGATATGTTACCATATTATCATGCTTAACACTGAGAATTTGAATAATTGTAATGTAATGATCAGATGCAGATATCTAAATCAGAGAATATCATAGGTTCAGCGATTGGCGGGTGGATTATTTATTTTCAACAGTGGATTCAGGGGACTCAAAGTGCACCAGATGAATGAATTTATCTTTAAAATGTACAAAATGTTCTTCATGCCACCCGACCCCCCTAGAGGTAACGAGCTTCACTTACAAAAATATTGTGGGAAACACAGTAGGCTATATGATGTTCTATGAATAATACAAATGTAATTCTCTTATAATTAAAATACGTACATGATCAGAATTTTACTCATACTCATCGGGGGCTGAGCCCCTCTAAAATGAAAATCCTAGAATCACCCGTGGTGTCCCCCCCATGTTAAACTCATTCCTACGCCCCTGTGTAGACATATATGTTCAACATTTAAATTAATTACATGTCATAGGATGATACAGGGACAATTTCAAATGAATGTGAAGATATTTTCACATTCTTTGTTTTAGAATGTTTAATTATTGACTTGGCGGTCTGAATGTGCACAAACAGGAATTCATATTGAACAATAATGTGAATGGAAAGATCAGGGAATAATTGCTGAAATTCTGTCTAATCTAAAGACAAGGCTATGACTTGAAATACAGCACACAAAAAGTACTTTTTTTTACTTTTGTGGTTTATTTCTTTAGACTACTTAAAACTACTTTTATCATATTAAGATGGTGCTTTATTGTCCAATTCGCAGCTTGACTGTCTAAAACACCATTCAGTTTCATTGTATGGAAAAGAGCATCATGGACATTCTGCTAAACATCTTTTGTGTTCCACAGAAGAATAAAAATCAGTTTTGGAATGACAAATGATGACAGTATATTTTTTTATTACTAAGAAATTGCATGGGTAGACTTACAGTTTTGCCGTGATGAGGAGAATCAGGGCTACCACAGTAGAGCGGGTAAGTTTTTTCAGCTGACCCACCATGGACAGACCCAGATAAAAGAGCGCTGCTCCCCCGAAAGAGTTTGCCAGACCATCTACAAATTCCTCCATGAAGGGTGGGATCTTCTGGCCCAGCAGAAAGTGAGAAATGAGCCCGATCACCACCATAAAGACAATGGGGTTTTTGACAACTTGAAGGACCACCAAACCCAGCACTCGCAGCTTACTCTGCTGGTGAAGTTCACCATTTCTCCACCTCTGCACCTCACAGAATGCAAAGCCTAGTGGGTTTAGGACCATGAGGGAGACGGGAGCCACCAGGTAGATGTACTGAAGGTACTCAGGGTGGGTGTTGCGATACAGAGCTTCAACTGTGGAGGACGCAAAGAAACAACATTAAACACTGAAAATAATGTCATCATTTACTATTTACTCAAGTAGGCTTGGCCATTCTTCCAAAAATTGCGAGGCAGAAAGATAATATGGGTTTGGGACAGCATGTGTTGTCAATGGCTAAAATGAGAAGTTAAATTCCCTCTTCCTGTTTTGGGATCTTTGATAAATTATTTTTTCAGTTCGATTTGACCTTTGCTTACTCAAATTTCTGGGTTAAAGGTCTATTGAACAACATTTACCTTATACAACATCAACCAATATTGTAAGTATAAAGGCCACAAAACCGCTATAACGATGTCATTACACAGGAATGACATTATTGGAATCAGTTTCAGAGTGCAAAAAACAAACAAACATTGACAGCCAATCAGAATCCACTTGACTTTAAAGAGCTTGAGCATTTAAAGGGATAGGGAATCAATGTCATGGATAAAGGCTGAATCACACTTTAGTTTAGGGTCCAAATCTCACTATTAACAAAGACTTTTGCCTCAGTTAACTCCTAATTGCTGCAAATTAATTGTTAGTAAGGTAATTGTTAAAGGTGGGGTATGTGATTTGCAAAACGGCCGGTAGATTTTGAAAATACACAACTCAAATGGTCCTACCTTCTTTCCTTTGACTCCACCCATTCAAAGAACATGGACCAATCAATGGTACGACCGATTGATTGACACACTTACTGTCCAATGATTCTAGGTGGTCTTGGAAATGATTGGCTGGTGTTTTTTGAGTCCTGCCTGCTCCACAGATGATTAAATTGCTTAATTTTTATTTCAGTGCTTCTAACTCAGTGGCTGTAAGTGGGTTAGGAATAGGATTTTAAGTGATTTTGAAAAAATGGCCAAAAAAGAGGATTACATACCCCACCTTTAAGTTTAGGTATTGGGTGGATTAAAGGAACACGCCGACTTTTTGGGACTTTAGCTTATTCGCCATATCCCCCAGAGTTAGATAAGTCCATACATAGCCTTTTCATCTCGGTGCGTGCCGTAACTCTGTCTGACGCACACACCGCTAGCCTAGCTTAGCATAACGACTGGAGGTAAACGGCTCCAACTAGCATACTGCTCCCAATAAGTGACAAAATAACGCCAACATTTTCCTACTCACATGTTGTGATCTGTATAGTCACAGCGTTTACAAATAACAAGGTCACATAAGACACAGCCATCTTTTAACCGTATACAAACTGGGAACTATATTCTCAGAAGGCGCAGCACTGCTACTTCTGTGGAGTGATGTGCTCGCAGCGCCTGAGAAGCCCCGTGGTGAGCAGCAGAGTATAATTATTATAATAATAATTATTATTATTAATCACTCCGCCCAAGTAGCAGTGCTTCGCCTTCTGAGAATATAGTTCCCAGTACGGTATGTATACGGTTAGAAGATGGCTGTGTCTCATGTGACCTTGTTATTTGTACACGCTGTGAGTGTGACTATGCAAATCACAACATGTAAATAGTAAAATGTTGGCGTTATTTTGTCACTTATTGGGAGCAGTATGCTAGCTGGAGCCATTTACCTCCAGTCTTTGTGCTAAGCTAGGCTAGCGGTGGGTGCGTCAGACAGAGTTACGGCACGCACGGAGATGAGATGGGTGTGTGTGGACTTATCTAACTCTGGGGGATACAGGGAATAAGTTAAAGTCCCAAAAAGTCGGTGTGTTCCTTTAAAGGATGTAGAATATGGTCATGCAGAATAAGACATTAATGTGTGCTTTATAAGTACTAATAAATGGCCAATATACTCCTAGTAATATGCACACTAATAATGAAAATTGGACCCTAAACTAAAGTGTTACCATTTTGTTTCATTTTTGCAAATCGATTCATAAAGTAATGTTGTTTCAAGATCTTGCTTTTTTTCACCACAGGTGATTATATAAATGTAAACATTGATTTATGTTTTTTTTGTTAACCTTTTAGTTCGTAACCATTTCGAAATAAATGTTTTTTCAATGTTCAAATAACTGACATTTCAACTGGCTGAGGTGAATCATACTAGTATTATGAGCAAATGCACTCAAGACAATGAAAATGAACCTCAAACTAAACTAACAGGCTGTACAGCATCTGGATTGTGTTACGAACGTTTCATGCGTGGTTAAAACTCTGAGTAGATGAAAGTAAAAGAACAAACGTGCACACAGTCAGAAATATTAGATCTTCAAGATCTGTGGGTTTGAGTTTTTTGTTTTGTTCAGTAACCGTAATGAGTTTCCTTATGGTAACATGTTTATAACACTTACTGTATTTATTTAGGGCTTGTCCTTTTCTACTCACCTATAGGGAACCCCAGAGCAAAGTCATTACTCTGTGTGGCAAATATCGAGAACAGGCCCGCTTTGGAGAACCGACTCTCTCTGTTTGCCACCAAAAGTGTGAGTACACACACAAAAAAGAACACAGACACTTTTGCCACCAGAATACTAAAGAAAAATGGCCAGATTACGTCCCCAAAGTCCAGCAGCACCATGTTTTTGAAAAGCAGAGCTGGAAGTGCAAACTTGGACACAAAGCTGCCCAGTCCTTTGGCTTGTGTAGATGGGATGATGTTTGTACGGCCTGCGACGTATCCGCAGAGAATTATCCCGAAACATTCGAGCAGGGCTGGGAGCAGTTTGTCAATTGACATGCTGGGGGGGACGGGATCAGATCCATCCCGGCTGAAGATGGAAATATTAACCGGCAGATCATCCATCCTGAGTTTGGCTACAGGCCCATCATAGCCGTGTGAATCCGTAAACTATTGTAAAGTAACTAAACATTCTGAAAAGTAAAGAAAAAGAGTTCATTCGTTTACTCAAAAAGACAATTTTGCATGACTTTTCATTAGAATACAAAATATAAACATGTCTAGTGAATATTTAATGTATGGAATATGTGTTTCTAACTGAACGTTATACAGCACAGTGAATATTTGAATATATCCTGGTATTTGCATAAAATGGCTCTGAATGATTACCATATGTGTGTGTGCCATGGTATCATGCTACCAAATCAACTATACTTTATAATTGCATATAATAAATATAAATGGTTTGATGAATATACATATATATATATATATATAGAGAGAGAGAGCCTAAAATGAACTGAAGTTTAATTCTTGCAAATGTAAATACTAAAGCGCAATTCGTTACTCATGCGATGTGTGGGAAGTTTAAACATCCGAAGCGGATTACTTCTACTTTTTTCTTCTTCTATTAGTTAGGCTAGTAGTTGTAGCTGTTGTATCAAACTTGTACTAGAGTGAAATTGTGAATTTTCACTGGTATCTAAAATGTTGGTTTCATAACTGCCAGTAAAAATATTTATGGCGGTTAAATATAACAAAAATATCCTCCTTATGGTCATGATACACATGCATTTTGCTGTGAAATCTTTACTGATTTTTATATACAGCAACAATATGTTTAATATAACAATAACTTTTATATTGCTATTAACTTTATATTGCTATTAATATTTTAAGATGAACATTTACTGGACTGAAGAAATTTAGGTTAGTTATTTTTAAATTTTAAAATGGAAGTATTAACAAATATGATCCATTTTGAGGTACGCTTATTAGTTAATCTCTCCATCATCATTTTATATTTATAAGCATTTTATGGAAGTATTGTTCCACTTAGGCCTATATAAAGATCTCATTGACTTATAGCAAGCATCAGAATTTAATCTTATTTTGCACCCATATAAATAACAACAACTGCAACAAA
>JARPMJ010006009.1:0-56900 GCA_033366665.1 Phoxinus dragarum
CCGGCGTAGCGGACCGCCCGGCGCCAGGTTTGCTCCTCTAGCTAGAGTCGTAGCAGACTGGGTGTTCAGTGGTCTTGTGTACCGGTTTTTGCCACGTGCAGTCCAACCGTGTCTTCCCCCGACGGACTCGCGCCGTCGTCCTTGTTGTATGCGCTCCCAATTCCAATGGTTGGGACCATCTCAGGGACTCCATATGTTCACTATGTGAATTCATATGAGTATTCCAGGCCAGATCAGGCATCCTGGTTTTCCGTAGTGTGCCTCCCCCCCCCGGGGGTTGAGGCACGCTTCCCAGTGTTATCCAATGTCCTCTGTGTGGGTCTTGCGGAACAGCAGTGGATTCCTAGCAGCCCCCGAAATTTATTGAAAAAACTGCTGTAGGGCGGCTTAGCTGGGCACTGGAAGGGGCCAGCACCATGGCGTTTTATTAGGGATCCCAATTCGTCAGGGGAACCCGACGTACGTCGGAGTTCCCTGGACGAAAGGGAACGTCTCGGTTACGTATGTAACCCTCGTTCCCTGAGTACAGGGAACGGAGACGTACGTCCCTTTGCCATGTGGCTGCACCTTCGCAGGGGTCCGTTACTTCGGCTCCTCAGCGAAAAGCGATGATGCAATGTTTACTTCCGGCTTTTATACCCGCGCTGACGGGCGGGTCCGCGGAATGCAAATGTTGCATGCCAATGTTCATTGGCTTTTTGTTTAGTTCTCGAAGGTAATAGGCTCCCTAGCGTGATCCCAATTCTTCAGGGGAACCCGACGTACGTCTCCGTTCCCTGTACTCAGGGAACGAGGGTTACATACGTAACCGAGACGTTTTCTCTTGTCCAATATAATTTTTTTTTTTGGGGGGGGTGGGGGGGTGGGGGGTTGACGTGGAATGAAAACATTTGCTAATTTAGTAATTGCTCAAAATTGAACATCTCAAAACAGGACCATATTGCCTCACTAGTAGGGAAAACTAACATCCTACCTATAGGGCAAGAAGCCACCTGGGGTAAAACTTGTCCCCATCATCTGATTTTTGTAGAA
The DNA here is from genome assembly GCA_033366665.1 of Phoxinus dragarum. NCBI lineage: Eukaryota > Metazoa > Chordata > Actinopteri > Cypriniformes > Leuciscidae > Phoxinus > Phoxinus dragarum. The sequence continues at coordinate 1,033 of JARPMJ010006009.1, forward strand.
TATCTGAAATACATGTGATACTTTTAATTTTATTTCTTTAAATGTATGTCATTCATGTAAAATACTAAATCAAATATTCCATGTAATGTATATATTTTGACAAAAAAGTGAAATAGTCAAATAATGTCAGACCAATTAAATAGCTAACGGAATAGCCTCTTACACCAAATAATATTTGTTACCTGTTGCGGGGTGTGCCAGGTTTCAGAGAAGTGTTCATTTAAATTTCCCAAAAATTTCAGCACACATGAGGGAAATAAATAGGGCAACAAATTAAGAGGGCAATAAGAGATAACTGGTGAGGCAAGGGAACTAATGAAAAGGAAACAAGGGGGTGGGGTAAAGACATGACAAACAAAAGAGCACATATGGTGAACATAACAAACAGAAGCACACAACCACAAAACACAAACAGAAAAGACCGAACCGGGCTGATCAGTCCGGAGTCCTGAGTCTAGCATCTGGTTATGGTTGCTGTTGAAGTGTTTGCTCACATTATTTAACTGCAATTATAGTCTAACTATCTATTATCTAAAGATAAACATTAACTATAAAGTGCTACATAAATACCACTACTGGCTAGATTACTGAGAGGTCAACTAATGTGTTAAAATGTCAAAAAATGCAGTAATTTCATCAATTACAGCAGTGCTCAGATAAACAATCTACCAATATACAATTTAAACTCACTCATACTGCCAAAAAACGGACAAATAATCAGTTTTATTGCCCCTAATAATGAACATTATGCAGAGAAAACTGTAAATATGAACTGCAGCAGTGTTGAACTGGTCATTGCATCATATAACTAACATGGGTAACACTTATGAGGAGGCCCACTAATAGGGGTAGGTGCACTAATATGCATGCATTGATGATTCATTGATACATATTAGTAATAGTGCACCCATTTTGTTTTTGTGCTTTGTGTTACCATGAATCGAACTCACTGAGACTGCTAACAGTTTCTGTTCCATGAATCATTTTATGATATTTATGCATATGTTTACAAACAGATCATATAGAACCATGAAATTGTTCCAGAAATGCATGCTCTTGAGAAGTAATGTGAACGTAATGTAAATGCGTTAAGTATCCCCAATTAACAAACTGACATAAAAACCTTTAATTTTCAAGATTAAATCAATTCCAGATCAATGATAGTGTCATGTTTCCCTGTTTTGTTCATGTCTGAGTTTCACCGGTTCCTTTGTTCAGTTTCCCGCCTTTGTTCATTTTCCATGGTTACCGTCATTATTAGTTTATTGGTTTGAGCTGTGTGTCATTTTATTAGCTCGTTTCAGTTTGTTATTTAAGCCTCACCCTTGCCTCCACTCTTTGTCCAGTCTCTGTTATGTTTAGATGTGTTTGCACTGCCTGTTTGCTTGCCTAGTAAGAATTAAACTTATTAGTGTTTTGTGAGAAACTGAGTCTTCTGTTTTCAGCTTCCCTGCATACATCGTTACAGACAGGCCTATCCAATGACAAAATAAATAATAATAATACAAAATTATCCTTTAACCTCAAAACTCTTCGGATGAAATAAATGTCACAAATGTTCAGATGAAAAGTCAAGCATAATTATTCAATAAATATTTAGAAATTAGATTTCTTACTCCACCTTACCTAATCTGATCACAGCAAACTGTTATATATACACTGTATATACATATTTTATCTAAAAAAAAAATGATAGGCTTTTGTTCTATTTATTTTAATCTTCCTGTTTGTTGCTGATATTGTGTGTTTTCTGCAGGTCTGTGCGGCAGCGCTTTAGCTGATGGAGAAGAGAATCGGAAATTCATCTGGCAAAAGATAAGAGGTGCAGCTGCATTTGTTCTGAAGAATCAGTTCTGCCTAAAACTGACAGTCAAATCATTGTCATATGAACTCTGTTTTCTTTTTCTTCAGATTTCTTTAATCATTTAAGATCCCTTGAGGAAATGGGGAAAGGTAAAACATTTCTTGTTGTATTTATTTATTGATAATTAAATGTGGTAAAATATTTGATAAAACATTTTTCAGTGTTTTCATGTTTGTTCACTGTGTGTTTTCTTCAGAAGATCCAGACTCCCACAAGTGTTTCCAGGTGCTCTTGGACCTTGCGGACATGAATCTCTGTGTTTTGGAGGGCAAAGATCCTTCTGCTCTTGAGGAATCCATCAGAAAAACAGTGGCCGGTAAACCTTTTTAACGCTAGAATTTATATATAAGGGTTAATTTTTTGAGGAGACACAAACAAACAAAAAAAGGTTATTGAACATTTCCACTGTTATTGCCCAACAAATATATTTAATATTGATGCCAATGAAATGAAAATGGGGGACAGACGTACAATCTGTTCAGTGGTTATACTGTCAGATCCAGTCTAATATCCACAGCATGTTTTCAAGAGTTTTTGTCCTCTTGTTTTATCGGCTGAATGACTGACACAGAGTGCACAACAATACAACCCATTGACTGGACAGTATGTCTCTCACAGCAAGTTCAAGTCAAATTAAATATGTAATCTACTGTAGGTAAGTCACAACAGGAACCTGCTGTTTATTGACACTTTTTTATTTTTATTTATAAAAATAATATTTTATTTTTTTTATTTTTGAAAGCCCTATATGTTTAAAATGAATTGTAGATATTATTATGAGACAGATATTTAATGGCTTTTCAGCTAAATTTAAAAAGTAAAAATGTTATGAAAAACAAACAATTAAACAGCGGAAATTGAAATGGCAACATGCAGAAATATATGAGGTTTTAATTTGTGCTATAAATTAACCCCTGCAGACAGTTGGTCAGAACTGTGTAAAGACATCAAGTTGAGAAAATACACTCTCCAGAATCCAGAATCTCTTTCAGTGAGTTTACTGATGATAATTCAAATGCAAATATGTGTGGTTTATATATGCACACACACTATATCAGTAAGCTCAGGATGCTGCCAACAAACATGATGAAGCTGATTAATCTGGAAAACGTCTCGGTTACGGATGTAACCCTCGTTCCCTGAGTAGGGAACAGAGACGTTACGTCGAATGACGACGAATGGGAGTTCGCTTAGAAGCCTATCCTCTTCGAACAGTAATAAAACGAGCCAATGGCAAGCAAATGCCATGGGTCTGCTGAATTTGCATAGCGTAACTCCGCCCCACCTTGTGGGTATAAAGGAAGTGTAGCCGGCAACATGCAGATATGTTTCTTCGCTGAAGGAGCCAAGCTGAACTCAGGCTGTTCCAGCGGTACAGCGGAAGTGGCAGGAAGACGTAACGTCTCCGTTCCCTACTCCGGGAATGAGGGTTACATCCGTAACCGAGACGTTCCCTTTCGTTGTCACTTCGGGTTACGTCGAATGACGACCATTAGGGGTTCCCAGTCCAATCACGCCACCTCGGCTGTCTTCCGGTGCCCTGCGTAAGTCTGAGCTCCCTGTCGTGAGACTAGCACGGACGAAGGACTCCTACTTAACACAGGAATACCAAGGTACACTGGGAAGCATATCTCAGTGGAAATATGCAATCAGTGCCCGCCCGAAGGGGGGACTTAAGAATACACATATGACCCGGAGGTGGGTGCATACGGAGAACACTGGGGTGTCCAGCCCGCAGGGTGGAATCTTTCAACCCCAGGGGTGGCAGACTGGTTTGCCAAGGGAAAGACACATGCTCGAGAGAAGCTTACAGTGGAATACACACGTGGGGGTCACCCAGAGGGGGAACCATGCACATGGCGGCACCTAGCCAACACGAAAGCTGCCAGAGGCATAACTCTGGCGTTGACGTCAACAGCGCTGGAGGAACTCAGGGCTTATCAGGCTCACCTGAGGAGAATATCGCACGTATCCAGTCCGTGGAGTGGAATGGCGAGCAAGCGAAGACACCTGAGCGGGTCCTAGCACCGGCTGGTTGAAGCAAGTACTCTGGTGGACACTGGCTCCACTCAGAGATTGTAGAATCTGGCGAATGTGTTGGGTGTCGCCCAGCCTGCAGCTCTGCAGATGTCTGTTAGCGAGGCGCCATGCGCTAGAGCCCAAGAGGAGGACACACTCCGGGTGGAGTGGGCCGTCACACCAAGGGGGCACGGCCGACCTTGCTGCTGGTAAGCCAAAGCAATGGCGTCCACTATCCAGTGAGACAACCTTTGCTTGGAGAGAGCCTTTCCCTTCAGCTTCCCACCATAACAGACAAAGAGCTGGTCTGAGGTCCTGAAACACTGCGTTCTGTCTACGTAAGCACGGAGGGCGCGTACTGGACAGAGCAATGCCAAGGCTGGGTCTGCCTCCTCCAGGGGCAGCGCTTGCAGGTTCACCACCTGGTCCCGGAAGGGCACATATCCAGGCCGGGGTCTCAGGATCACGTGAGAAAAGGCCGGCCCGAATTCCAGGCACGCTTCGTCTACAGAAAATCCCCTACCCTCTTGATGGAGGCCAATGCAACCAGGAGCGCTGTCTTGATTGACAGGAACTTAAGCTCCACTGATTGCAGAGGCTCAAAGGGAGCACTCTGCAGGGCAGTTAGCACCACTGAGAGGTCCCCCGAGGGAACGAGAGGAGGGCGAGGAGGATGTAGTCTCCTTGCTCCTCTCAGGAACCTGATGACCAGGTCGTGCTTTCCCACGAACTTACGATCAACTGCGTTGTGATGTGCGGCGATAGCGGCAACATAAATTTTCAGGGTGGAGGGAGACAGCCTTCGCTCCAACCCATCCTGCAGGAAGGAAAGCACAACACTGATCGGGCATGATCTGGGGTCTTCTGAGTGAGAAGAGCACCAAGAGACAAAGAGGTTCCACTTCAACGCGTAGGCATGTCTAGTGGACGTCGCTCTAGCGGAAGTGATAGTAGCCACCACCGCTGGTGGTAGGGTACTCAAACCTGCCTCGTCCCGTCCAGGAGCCACACGTGGAGGTTCCAGAGATCGGGACGAGGGTGCCAAAGGGTGCCCCGTCCCTGAGAAAGCAGGTCTTTCCTCAGAGGAATTGGCCAGGGAGGTGCTGTCGCGAGGAGTACAAGTTCGGAGATTCAGGTTCGGGTGGGCCAGTGCGCCGCAACCAATATGACCTGCTCCTCGTCCTCCCTGATCTTGCACAGGGTCTGTGCAAGGAGGCTCACTGGGGGAAACGCATACTTGCGGAGGCCCCGGGGCCAGCTGTGCGCCAGTGCGTCCGTGCCGAGCGTGCCCTCGGTCAGGGAGTAAAACTGGGCGCAGTGGGGACGAGTCGTGGGAGGCAAACAGGTCTACCTGTGCGTCCCCGAACTGATCCCAAATCAGCTGAACCGCCTGGGGATGGAGTCTCCATTCTCCAGGAAGAGGCTGAAGCCGTGAGAGCTCGTCGGCTGCACAGTTCAGGTCTCCCGGAATATAAATGGCTCGAAGCGACCTCAGATGCTTCTGACTCCATATGAGGAGGTGGCGGGCGAGTTGCGACATACGGCGGGAGCGTAGACCACCTTGTCGGTTGATGTACGCTACAGTCGCGGTTTTGGAAGCGGTGCAGAGCGAGACGTACTACCAGCAACTCGAGGCAATTGACATGCCATAGGCGGTGGGGTCCTGTCCAACATGCCTGGAAACTCGTTCTAAGGGCACTCCGGCCTGTAGAAAGCTGAGGTTCGTCCACGGGGTGAAGGTCTGACGGCAGGTCGGAGTAACTGGTACTCGGAGCGTGCCCTGGTGCCATGCCCACCTCGGGACTCGATCGTGAAGCCAGTGCTGAAGCGGTCTCATATGAAGCAATCCGAGCGGCGTTGCCGCGGCTGCAGATGCCATATGCCCCAGGAGCCTCTGAAAAAGTTTCAGTGGAACCGCACTCTTGCCCTCGATTTGTCTCAGGCAAGTCAGCAGTGACTGCGCGCGCTCGCTCGTAAGCTGCGCGCACATGGCGACCAAGTCGATTTCCATACCGAGAAAAGAGATCCTCTGCACGGGGCAAAGTTTGCTCTTCTCCCAGTTGACCCGAAGGCCCAGACGGGCTAGGTGCCGGAGCACTAGGTCCCTGTGTTCGCAAACCTGGTCCCGAGAGTGAGCTAGGATTAGCCAGTCGTCGAGATAATTCAGGATGCGAACCCCGTGTTGCCGTAGCGGCACAAGGGCTGCCTCGACGACCTTCGTGAAGACGCGAGGAGACAGGGCCAGCCCGAATGGGAGAACCGCGTACTGGTATGCCTGCCCCTCGAAAGCAAACCGCAGGAACGGTCTGTGTCGAGGAAGAATGGAGACATGAAAGTAGGCGTCCTTCAGGTCGATCGCTGCAAACCAATCCTGTGGCTGCACACATTCGAAAATGCGCTTGGCCATGAGCATCTTGAACGGAAGCCTGTGAAGGGAACGGTTCAAGATGCGCAGATCCAGGATTGGCCGTAACCCACCGGTTTTCTTGGGGATAATGAAGTAGGGGCTGTAGAAGCCGGACCTCATTGCGGCTGGAGGGACAGTCTTGATCGCACCCTTCGCCAGCAGGGTGGCGACCTCCGCTCTCATGACAGGGGCATTGCCACCGACCATAGTGGAGCGGACTCCCCTGAAGCGGGGAGGAGACCGCGCGAACTGAATCGCATAGCCGAGCCTGATGGTTCGCGCGAGCCAGCGGGACAGGTTGGGAAGCTCTAACCAGGCTCCCATGGACTGTGCCAGCGGGGTCATGCGAACGACAGACGTCCCCCCGGGGGTGCAGCGAAGCGGGCAGGGAAGGACCAGCGCTCCACGGGGGCGTGCTCTGGCAGGGGTCTGGCGACAGAAGGGGATGAGAGCGGCGGGGGCCGTGGGCGGCGCGCACTGTCATTCCCTTCTGGGAGGTGTCTCTCCTGGACCACACTAGTGGACATCACCTGGCCCAGGGAGCGTGCGGTCACTTTCGTCGCCCGGAGAGCGAGGTCAGTGGCGGCACGCAGCTCATTGAAGAGCCCTGGGTCAGTCCTCCCCTCGTGCATGTCCCTGAGCATCTGGGCCTGGTAGACCTGCAGAGTGGCCATGGCATGCAAAGAGGCGGCTGCCTGCCCCGCAGCTCTATAGGTCTTCGCCACCAGGGTAGACGAAAACCTACAGGCCTTGGAGGGGTGCTTAGGATCACCATGGGAAGAAGCACTCTGTGGACACAGTTGCATCGCAACAGAGCGTTCAACCATAGGTACCCCAGTGTACCGTTGGCCGGGACTGATCGAGCGCATCATCCGACCGTAGTGTCGCGATGGTCATGTTTCCGCAATGAAAACATGAGTCATCCACAAGCGCTGCTTTAGCGTGCTCTAAGCCCAAACACGCAAAGCAGCGATTGTGCCCATCTAAATCAGATAGCCAGTGGCCACAACCAGAAGAGCACGGGCGATGCATCTTTAAAAAGACGTGCCACGCGCTTGGTCTTTTAGAGAGAAGGAAGATCCCCGCAGATGCTGAAGCGACCAGGGAGAGAACACACACATACTGGCAGATCACTGCTCAGATCGCAGGGAATGTGCATTTGCTGGAACTCGCTATCACACCAACACCTGGAGGGAAGCTCGTCTCGAAGAGGAATGCAGAGATGAAACTCAGGATGGCTTGTGGAGTGAAGAATTAACTTGGGTCCGAAAGCAAAAACATATCTGCATGTTGCCGGCTACACTTCCTTTATACCCACAAGGTGGGGCGGAGTTACGCTATGCAAATTCAGCAGACCCATGGCATTTGCTTGCTATTGGCTCGTTTTATTACTGTTCGAAGAGGATAGGCTTCTAAGCGAACCCCCATTCGTCGTCATTCGACGTAACTCGAAGTGACAACGAAAGGGAACTATAATTATATGTTGTCAGAGAAGAATAACTCAGTTATGTTCTCCTCTTTTTACAGACCTCTCTCCAGACAAAAGTAAGCTGATTTTTCCAGGGGGGAAACTGGATGTCACTGATAAAGAAGCTGCAAAACTGTATATGAAGCAGTTCACCTTGGACGTATGCAACAATTTGAGTGTTCGGTTCGGTTTCTGGCCGTTCAGTAGGTTGAACTGATATATACAATGCACTTCACTTTTGATTTTCAAGCCAGATTAATGAATAAGCCACTTTACCCAACAAAACATTTTCATATTTTAAATAGCCATAACTGAGCTTCCAGTTTGAGCCAGTGTGATTTAATGCCTAAACTTTCTCAAACTAGGACCCTAGAGTGGTAATTATATATAATTTATCTTGAGAACCGCTAAACATATTGTAGTGAAGAAAAAACCTGCATTTGTTCTCTTTTGGTTAACATTTTTATTTTCCTCCTTGCCATATTATTAGACAGAGCGAGGGCTACTTATTAGTTTCATTGCATTAGCATAAGGATTGTTGTGGCAAGCTATAAAAACAAGTGTGTGAGGAATACAGGTAAAGAGAGAATACATATTTTCTGGATCTATTCTCATAGTTCATAGTTCCCTATCAGTCGGTCACTACGACGTATGTCGTGACTGACAAATAGGAATCTCGCTAGAGAGCCAATCTACTTCGAGTGAAACTAAACGAGCCAATACACATTGGCATGCAATCATTTGCATCAGCTGCGCAGCCTTGCAGCGCGGGTATATAACGAGCAGCTGGTGATTGCACTGTAGCTTTTTGCTTCGGAGCCAACCGATGCTGTTTAATCTATCCAATATTGAGTGATCAAACAACGAGCAAGCTCTTCAGGAAGATCTCTCGTGTCTGGTGCGGGCGATACAGCGCGGCAGTGGGGTCGTCTTTCTTTTCTTTTTTGTTTTAGTGTTCTACCAGAAAGACTCGGGAGATAAATTGATATAACAGCGTATATTTATTAACAGCCCAGCAAGCATGAATTTATAAAGTTCTTTGGCGTAGGCCCCGTCCTTAGAGAGCAATGCGAGGGTAGCGGAATCTGCATATCCTGCCTGAAGACGAAGGCAGGGGCGCAGCCGACCCCCCCTGGAGGTCAAGGAAGGGACCATCCTGGTGGTGGTGGGGAGGATGAAGGGGAAGGTACCATCTTGGTGGTGGTTGGGGAGGATGGAGGTACTTGGCAGCGTCAGCATCTGCGAACTCAGACGAATGTAAGTACCGATCTTTTATACTGTGAGTGTTAGCACATGATTGGTTAGGAGAGAAGTAATACGTGGCACGCTGATTGAGTCTTCCTGGCAGAACCTACGCTAAAGCTGTCATTTCTGAGCAAAACAAAAAAGCTATTTTCACAGCTGGTAACGGTGCGCCAAGAGCGTTAAATAGCCGTTCTTACGGCTGGTAAGACCGCCGTGAAGAGAGACAGCGCACGACAGGTTGCACATTTCTGTCTGTGTCCGCTGCGACCGTTCCCCTGCGTGCTTCAGTACCAAGAAGAGCATTCACCTGAAAGAGCTTACATGGGTGTGAGTTGCGTCTTTCTAAAGATGACATTCCACCCGTGTGTTTCTGGTTGCGGTCTATTCCTGTCCTCACTGACGGCCACGATCACTGTCTCGCATGCCTGGGAAACATGTGAGACTGTGTTCGTGGGTGGTTCATGTTTTCGCACGGAAACATGACCACGTCGGCACGCCGGTTGACTTTTCTCCGACTTTTCTTGATGTTTTCTCCGGAAAGCTTGAGTCCCCTCTGTTGTTGGCCAGCCGCTGCTTGTGTGTGAAAGCACAGCTGCAGGTCTGCTCGACACTCTGGGACACCAGCGTGTCGAGTGCCGTCGAGCTGCCGGGCTGCAGCGCCAGTGGCGGAGCTAGACTTTTAAAACAGGGGTGGCAAAGGGGTTACAAGGTATTATTTTGGGGGGGTCATTATACAAAGTTTTCAATTACACTAAAAATAAATTATTTTCCACAAAATGTATATAGATTAAATTAAAGTTGTTTATTTTCCAAAATGTACACAATTATATAAGTATACAGCAAAAATAGAACAACAAGTAGGCTATTCAAAGTGCTCCTTGGACTAATCAAGTCCAGTAGTAAACAAACACTGAGGTAAACTTGGACCTGTCAAAACACGGCTAAAGAATAATAATAGAACAACCAAATGTACACAATTATATATTAAGTATACAGCAAAAATAGAACAACAAGTAAAGAAAAAGAAAAACTCACATAACGTTAATTAAAGAAGTCGTTTGACCTACGTTATAACGAACGAGTCATTAATGTATTTTAACTTATATGTTTAATATAATAGAGCCGAAGCTATAGATTGTGAATTTAAACATTTCTCGTTTACCAGCGGCAAACGTCAGGAGGACTAGCCGAGTTGAGGGTGCTCCAGGCGGGTTAACGTTACACGAGCGCCCGGTGATCGCCTGGATCTCACAACTCCGAAAAGTCAGATCAAATTTTTTAAATAGGCGCTATATCTTTATAAACAAACCACAGATTTGAGCTTTAAACAACTACATTTCCGACTGAACAACAATAACAGTATTATAAATTTTCCCGCCTAGCACTTGCCTCTCCCAGAAGAAGCGGATTTCGCCTCGGACGCGCGTCAATTTCGCTCCAAACGCTTTCTTTTTACGCGCGTCCATTTCGCTTTGGACGCGCGAATGCATTCAAAATGTTCAAGCGTCAAACTAGACGCGGCAGGCGCGAATTTGACGCGCTATTCGCGTCCGGTGTGAACGCACAGTTAGTCAGTCGGTCAGTTTCACGAGACTATTGCTCATTGAAGTATTAATGCTAAGCACTACAGTGCAACGTCTCCCTTACTTCCCGTTAAAACAGTACTTCGTTTAATTTAATACCAATAAAAGCCGTACATAGCAAAACGCTCGTCATCGATCCTGTGTGTGCTGCCGCATTGTTTTTGAGCCGTTTGGACTGGAGCACGTCACGAATGATCTGCGTGTCAGCTTAACCAATGAAAAGTGTAGCAGCAACAGCACACAAGCGTGCAGCGTAAGGATGCATTCACGTCCGCTGGGAGATTTGGGAAATGTTCGTAAAAATCTAACAGTGTAATGTTTTCAGTGGGGTGGCAACAGGGGTGGCAAGGAGTTCGTCTGGGGTGGCAATTGCCACCCCAACTAGCCCTCTGGCTCCGCCACTGTGCAGCGCGGGTTGTCACGGCGACCCAGCGCTCGCTCGGCGCTCTAGATGCGCTGTCCCCATGTCTGTTCTCCGTTGTAGCGCCCTCCCTGGTGGCCACCTTCTTGGCCACCACCGGTGGCTTCTCCTTCGGGGAACCAACCCCCTAGGGCCCCTCCCTCTCTAGCGCATCACAAGCTGTGCAGCTTCTGGATGGGATTGCTGGTCCTTCAAATGGAGGAACCTAGCATTTCATTCAAGGCTCCAGCTGAGGGCAGATGTCGATTGCTGCATCGGAGAGAGGGGCTGTTTCGTTCTGGAAATGATGAGGCTGAGTTCCCACTGTAATAGTGTGCTTATGCTGAATCCGATTCAGAGCTGACAGCCATGCTTTCCCGGGTCTTTCTCGGACGTGCATTGAAAACTTAGCAGTATGGAGCTATATTGGTGCCAAAAAAAATAAATAAAAAATAAAAATGGAGTGCCAAATTCTGCATAAGTTTTCACCTCTCTCACTACCCTCGATGGTGGGGTGGCTGTGCTTCTGGCAGGCCACCTCTACCCTGCATTTGAGGCCAAGGCACTCTTATTGTATGAGGGTAGTTCTGAGCCGGGGTTGAGCTGCGCTTGTTGACTGACCGTGTTCAAGTCACAGCGCAGGCCCTCGATCAGACGATGTCCGCCTTGGTGGTCCAGAAGCGCCCTGGCTGTCCTTGTAGAGGTGTGAGAGCTAGTCAAAGCACGCTTTCTCGATGCTCCCATCTCACAAGGTGGCGTTTTCGGCGACACTGTTGAGAACTGGCCAAGCAGTTCTCCACAGTCAGCAGCAGACTGAAGCGCTTCCTCCGACGTACCACCAGAGTACCTCGTGGGCTGCCCCTCAGTCTACTCGTCGCCACAGGTGTCATCCTGTCAAAATTCTGTTCCACCACTGGAGTCACAGTGGTACCCAAATTCTCAAAAAAAAAAAAAAAAAAAAAAGCTGTTCCCTTATCTCTGGGTCTGAAGAGGGCTGGAGAGTAGTGGGAGGAGAGAATCCTCACCACCCTCATCCGCCTCTTCTGTCGCCAGCTGGCAGCAGTGTGTGGTTCGAGAACACAACCAAGCCACCTCCTGCCTCGTGGAACCAGGTAGTGTTGCACAGCACACTCAGACCACGCTACGGGACGCCTCCCCGAGAGAGCCTCCCGGGCCGCGTCCCTGTGTTCCACCTCGCTGCCCCGCTCTGGGTACGCCTACGGTCCCTTTGGTCCCGCTTGTACGGTCTCTGAGAGCCTGGCTAGCGCTCCCCAGTCCGTCTCGCTGGCTCATTCGGACCATCAGGCTCGGCTATGCCATTCAGTTCGCCCGGCGTCCACCCAAGTTTCGGGCCATCCACTCCACTACAGTGAGAGCAGCCGATGCCCATGTCTTGCGTGCGGAGACCGCAGTCCTACTGGCGAAGGACGCGATAGAGCCAGTCCCTCCAGCCGATATGAGGTCAGGACACTACAGTCCCTACTTCATTGTACCCCAGAAAGGTGGTGGGTTACGACCGATCTTGGATCTGCGAGTTTTGAATCGGAGCCTCCACAAGCTACCGTTCAAAATGCTCACTTAGAGACGCATTTTCGGATGCATCCGTCCCCAAGATTGATTTGCAGCGATCGACCTGAAGGACGCGTACTTTCATGTCTCGATTCTTCCTCGACACAGGCCGTTTCTGCGCTTTGCGTTCGAGGGTCGAGCATATCAGTACAAGGTCCTGCCCTTCGGGCTGTCCCTGTCTCCCCGTGTCTTCACGAAAGTCACGGAGGGGGCCCTTGTTCCCATGAGAGAACAGGGCGTTTGCCTCCTCAACTATCTCAACGACTGGCTCATACTAGCACACTCTCGAGATCAGTTATGCGAACACAGGGACCTCGTGCTCAGGCACCTCAGCCAGTTGGGCCTTCAGGTCAACTGGGAAAAGAGCAAACTCGCCCCCGTGCAGAGGATCTCTTTTCTCGGTATGGAGTTGGATTCGGTCGCACAGACCGCGCCTCACAGAGCAGCGCGCTCAGTCGGTGCTGAACTGCTTGAACACGTTCAAAGGCAGGATGGCGGTCCCACTGAAACTTTTTCAGAGGCTCCTGGGGCATATGGCAGCAGCGGTAACCCTGCTCGGGCTGCTTCATATGAGACCGTTTCAGCTTCACGGCCGAGTCCCGAGATGGGCGTGGCATCATGGCACTCACCGGATGGCAATCACACCGGCGTGCCGCCAGACCTTAAACCCGTGGTCAGATCCCTCGTTCCTGCTGGCAGGAGTGCCCTTGGAACAGGTGTCCAGGCATGCTGTGGTATTCACAGATGCCTCTGCCACCGGCTGGGGTGCCACGTACAACGGGCATGCAGTATCAGGGGTGTGGACGGCTCCCCAACTGCATTGGCATATCAACTGCCTCGAGTTGCTAGCAGTACATCTCGCTCTGAGCCGCCTAAAGAGGCCGCTACAGGGCAGAGACGTGCCGGTCCGTACGGACAACACTGCGACCGTTGCGTACATCAACCGACAAGGTGGTCTACGCTCCCGTCGCATGTCGCAACTCGCCCGCCATCTCCTCCTCTGGAGTCAGAAGCATCTGAGGTCGCTTCGAGCCATGTATGTCCCCGGTGTGCTCAACTGTGTGGCTGACGAGCTATCACGAGCTGTGCTCCCGGGAGAATGGCGACTCCACCCCCAGGCGGTTCAGCTGATTTGGAGAGGGTTCGGAGAGGCTCAGGTAGACCTGTTCGCCACCTCAGAGACCTCCCACTGCCAGTTGTTTTACTCCCTGACCGAGGGAACACTCGGCACAGACGCACTGGCACACAGCTGGCCCCGGGGCCTTCGCAAATATGCATTTCCCCCAGTGAGCCTACTTGCACAGACCTTGTGCAAAGTCAGAGAGGACGAGGAGCAGGTCCTTCTGGTGGCTCCCTACTGGCCCACCCGGACTTGGTTCCCAGAACTCATGCTCCTCGTGACAGTCCCTCCCTGGCCCATTCCTCTGAGGAAGGATCTTCTTACTCAGAGACGAGGCACCCTGTGGCACCCGCGTCCAGACCTCTGGAAACTCCACGTCTGGTCCCTGGACGGGATGCGGAGGTTCTAGGTGACTTACCCCCAGAGGTACTTAACACCATCACTTCTGCAAGGGCGCCGTCCACGAGACGTGTGTACGCCTTGAAGTGGAACCTGTTCGTCAAGTGGTGCTCTTCTCGCCGAGAAGACCCCTGAAGATGTTCGATAGGGTCTGTGCTTTCCTTCTTGCAGCAAGGGTTGGAGCGAAGGCTGTCTCCCTCCACCCTCAAAGTACATGCTGCCGCTATTTCAGCTTATCACGACCACATAGATGGCAAAACAGTTGGAAAGCACGACCTGGTCGTCAGGTTCCTTAGGGGGGAGAGACGATTAAATCCTCCTCGACCCCCCTCCATACCCTCTTGGGACCTTTCCCTGGTGCTTCGAGCACTTCAGGATGCTCCCTTTGAGCCGTTGCAATCAGCAGACTTAAAGATTCTCTCCATGAAGACTTTGCTGCTGGTTGCACTGGCCTCTGTCAAGAGGGTAAGGGACCTGCAGGCATTTTCGGTCGACGAATCGTGCCCAGAGTTCGGGCCGGGTGACAACCATGTTGTACTGAGACCACGGCCTGGCTATGTGCCCAAGATTCCTACCACTCCCTTCAGGGACCAGGTAGTGAACCTGCAAGCGCTGCCCCTGGAGGAGGCAGACCAAGCCCTGGCTTTGCTCTGTCCCGTTCGCGCTCTGCGTATGTACGTGGACAGAACTCAAAGCGTCAGGACCTCAGACCAGCTCTTTGTCTGTTACGGAGGGCAGCAGAAGGGAAAGGCTGTCTCCAAGCAGAGGATGGCCCACTGGATAGTGGATGCCATCGCCTTGGCTTACCAAGTTCAAGGCGTGCCCTGCCCGCTCGGGTTGCATGCACACTCCACGAAAGGCGTTGCATCCTCCTGGGCGCTGGCACGTGGCTCCTCGCTAACAGATATCTGTAGAGCTGCGGGCTGGGCGACACCTAACACGTTCGCTAGATACTATAGCCTACGTGTAGAGCCAGTCTCCTCCCGTGTTCTCACCCTAGACGGGTAGAAGCACTGAGAGGCCCGGCTCTGTCGGCTTGCTGCACCCTACTGTGCACCCTTATTCTCCAGTGTGAAAAACCTGTGAGTCCTCCAAAAACCCTCGGGCCGGACTTGGCGGAGCGTCCGGTGCCAGGCCTTTATCCGTTGAATCTTTGAGAACCGGATTTAGGCTGGGTCCCATATGTGTGACCCTACGGGGATCCCATATGTGTATATTCTCCACGGTTGCTCCTAAACAGAAGCCTGTGTCTTTCCCTTGGGCTAAGTCACCCACTACTTATATGCTGTACAACCCTCGGGTTTGTCCATATGTTATCTCCACTTAACTCCTCGAGAATGTGGCTTCCGCAGCGTTCCCCTCCTTCAGTTCGGGCATGCTTTCCCAGTGTTATCCAATAATCTCACTGTATGGGTTACCACGGAACAACAGTGACAGGTTCACTCTGTGTAAGCCTCCTCCTATCGTCCTTACAGGCAAGAAGGTGTAGAGGCTTGCACAGGGCGCTGGATGGGGTGCAGCAGCTGTGGCGCTTTGGTAGGGATTCCTATTTGTCTCGGTTACGTATGTAACCCTCGTTCCCTGAAGGAGGGAACGGAGACGTATGTCCCGTCGCCACATCTGCTGCCGCCCGCCGGGGCAGCCAGCTTATCGGCTTGGCTCCTCAGCAAAAAACTACAGTGCAATCACCAGCTGCTCGTTATATACCCGCGCTGCGAGGCTGCGCAGCTGATGCAAAAGATTGCATGCCAATGTGTATTGGCTGGTTTAGTTTCACTCGAAGTAGATTGGCTCTCTAGCGAGATTCCTATTTGTCGGTCACGATATACGTCTCCGTTCCCTCCTTCAGGGAACGAGGGTTACATACGTAACCGAGACGTTACTATGAAGCTCAAAATTAATTTGAGTGATTTGTTCATGAATCGGACTATACGGGTCACACTGTATACATTTGTTTTGTGTCCACGAGGAGTCACCTAGGGTTGATATGCGAAACACTTGTTGTGTGTTGTTGTTGTGTGTTGTGTTGTTTTACTATTTCTGGTATGGCACAAACGCACCAACATTCACACATTTTGCGATATCCCCGTTTTGAAAACCGTTGCTATAAACAAATCTTTTGAATTTCCAAGAACTTTTTATTTTCTTTACAAAAACATATATGTACTAGTTCTTTAAAGCTAAAACAAAAACAAAACACTGATCCGAAGAAGGCGAAACATCAAGAACTTCTTGAATCTCCAAAGAACCTTATAGTCAAGTCAAGAAAGTCATAAAGACTGTCCAAAGAACCACTGAAGAAACTTTATTTTTATGAGTGTATTTGTTGTACAGATCTTTGCCTCAGCATTTGTAGATGCATGGCTCAGTGGATTTGGGGCAGGAAATATGACTTTCTCCACAACATGACAGGTGAGAAGAGACTTGCTGATAACTGGCAATTCAATGTGAATAATAGACATGATTCAATGTGACTCATTTGTGATCTCTCACTCATAAACTGTCAGCTGAACCAGTGCCCGTCCCTCTACTGGAAAGTGAAAAAAGGGACTATGAAGACGCTGGACTGTTGCTCAACTCACCCTACTTCTCAGTGCTGAGAAAAGAGAGAAACGTTGAACTCATCATTTCCCTGGATTTCAGTGATGGTGATCCTTTCATGGTATTATATATAATTCTCTCTAATATAATAATGCACACTTACTCTAATATCAGCTCATTTAAAGAAATAGTTCTCCTAGAAATGTAAATTCAATCATCATTCTCTCACCCTCATGTTCCAAACCCGTATGACTTTCTTCACAAAATAAATGCTTTGTATCATTTTGACTGGGGGAAAAACAAGTAAGAAAACCATTTAAATATGTTTTAATTTCACCACCTTCATGTGGTATACATAAAGAAAATCTAATTCCCGGAGTGAGCTATCCGTTAGCATTCCCATTCATCTGAGTGTCAGTTTCTCGGCTGACACATGAATCCCTGGAAGTACTTCCACTTTTAATAAAGTGATTTGCAATGCTTTTCCACTGCAGACAGTGAAGGACGCTGCCAAGACGTGCAAGGAACGAAATATCCCTTTCCCTGAGGTCAGCATTCCCAGTGAGGACTCAAAGAAACCGAAGGACTTCTATGTGTTCAAAGGCAAAAACGTTCCAACCGTGATTCACATCCCTCTCTTTAATGTGGTCAACTGTGGAGGCAAGTTATGATCTTACAATATCCTGAATAATATCTGACATATCAACTGTGTTCTGATTTAAGTCTGTTATTGTTTCTTCAGATAAACTTGAGGACTGGAGAAAGAGATATGCCACGTTTCAAAGGTCTTTAAGCGCTGAGATGATCACTGACCTTTTGGAGGTCGCTGGAAAAAACATCACAAACAATAAAGCAAAAGTGGTGGAAGAGATTCGTGAGATCATTGGGCAAAAAAGATCCAAGTGCTAACATGACTAAATTTAACACTGTGTTACTTAACAACTTATAACAATCTAAATACAGACTAAACTGAACTACATAGATGATTTAACAATAAATTGCCCTTCATTTATTTTTCTCTCTTTAATAATCACCTGAAAAGTGATAGATATTATTACTTTTTCTGCAAAATGTGATTTGTGTGCCATTATAAGATCACCAGAGGTTGGTAAAGTTTGGGCTTCATTTCTGTTTAATGTTAAAAATGTTTCTGCAGCTGATCATTAATAAGAAAATCAGCAAAATATTGTATTAGCTTCTTGTCAGTTATTGTTTCTGTTCCAATTAATTAATAAAGTGCTCTTGAAAAATAAGGGTTTGTCCTGGTCATTTGGTATCATAGCAAACAGCACAAATGCTCATATTACTAAGCTGATAGTTGTGGTCCTGGATGCTGATTGGTCAATCCAGAGCTCCAGCCGTACTAAAACACATTAGCTACTAAAATAAATTAATAACCCTTTATCGCTTAATGATTTTAGACACATTTGAAATGTGTGGTCAATTAAAAAATGTCTGACATAGGCTAGCCTAGACCTTAGCAGAGTTCAGTACTAGAATGGCTGTTTACAGTTATTTACTGCACTGTAAAAAAGTGTCATTTTACAGGTAATGGTCAATTTCTTTTTAAAGGATTTTACCGTTTTGTCATTATACAGTGAAATGTTATTATACAGATATTTACTGTAATTTAAAAGTCCACTATTAAATTTACAGGTAATTGCTTGTATTTTGGTTTTACATCAATTTTATGTTTTTTAAAAGAAAATTGTCTGTATATTTACAGAGTTATGTGTCATTTTACTTAAAATATTATGTAAGATTTTACAGATTCTTTCTGTGAAATTAGAAAGCAAAGAAAAGAAGGTATAACTGCAGAAATCAGCAGTCATTCAACATGTTTTTTGTGAAGATTATTAAGCATGTGGCGGTTAAAGTGAGTTTTTTTCAGTTCTGCCTAAAACTGACAGTCAAATCATTGTCATATGAACTCTGTTTTCTTTTTCTTCAGATTTCTTTAATCATTTAAGATCCCTTGAGGAAATGGGGAAAGGTAAAACATTTCTTGTTGTATTTATTTATTGATAAGTAATGTGGTAAAATATTTGATAAAATATTTCTCAGTGTTTTCATGTTTGTTCACTGTGTGTTTTCTTCAGAAGATCCAGACTCCCACAAGTGTTTCCAGGTGCTCTTGGACCTTGCGGACATGAATCTCTGTGTTTTGGAGGGAAAAGATCCTTCTGCTCTTGAGGAATCCATCAGAACAGCAGTGGCCGGTAATCCTTTTTAAAGCTAGAATTTATATATAAGGGTTACATTTTTTTGAGGAGACACAAACAAACAAAGAAAGGTTATTTAACATTTCCACTGTTATTGCCCAACAAATATATTTAATATTGATGCCAATGAAATGAAAATGGGGGACAGACGTACAATCTGTTCAGTGGTTATACTGTCAGATCCAGTCTAATATCCACAGCATGTTTTCAAGAGTTTTTGTCCTCTTGTTTTATCGGCTGAATGACTGACACAGAGTGCACAACAATACAACCCATTGACTGGACAGTATGTCTCTCACAGCAAGTTCAAGTCAAATTAAATATGTAATCTACTGTAGATAAGTCACAACAGGAACCTGCTGTTATTGACACTTATTTAAGAAGAATACATTTTTATTTTTGAAAGCTATATGTTTAAAATGAATTGTAGATATTATTATGAGACAGATATTTAATGGCTTTTCAGCTAAATTTAAAAAGTAAAAATGTTATGAAAAACAAACAATTAAACAGCGGAAATTGAAATGGCAACATGCAGAAATATATGAGGTTTTATTTTGTGCAATAAATTAAAATTCGGGTTGATTCGAACCCCTGCAGACAGTTGGTCAGAACTGTGTAAAGACATCAAGTTGAGAAAATACACTCTCCAGAATCCAGAATCTCTTTCAGTGAGTTTACTGATGATAATTCAAATGCAAATATGTGTGGTTTTTATATGCGCACACACTATATCAGTAAGCTCAGGATGCTGCCAACAAACATGATGAAGCTGATTAATCTGGAAAACTATAATTATATTGTTGTCATAAGAATAACTCAGTTATGTTCTCCTCTTTTTACAGACCTCTCTCCAGACAAAAGTAAGCTGATTTCCCCAGTGGGGGAACTGGATGTCACTGATAAAGAAGCTGCAAAACTGTATATGAAGCAGTTCACCTTGGACGTATGCAACAATTTGAGTGTTCGGTTCGGTTTCTGGCCGTTCAGTAGGTTGAACTGATATATACAATGCACTTCACTTTTGATTTTCAAGCCAGATTAATGAATAAGCCACTTTACCCAACAAAACATTTTCATATTTTAAATAGCCATAACTGAGCTTCCAGTTTGAGCCAGTGTGATTTAATGCCTAAACTTTCTCATACTGGGACCCTAGAGTGGTAATTATATATAATTTATCTTGAGAACCGCTAAACACATTGTAGTGAAGAAAAAAACCTGCATTTGTTCTCTTTTGGTTAACATTTTTATTTTCCTTGCCATATTATTAGATAGAGCGAGGGCTACTTATTAGTTTCATCGCATTAGCATAAGGATTGTTGTGGCAAGCTATAAAAACAAGTGTGTGATGAATACAGGTAAAGAGAGAATACATATATTCTTTCTTGGTGCTTTACATGTTTATCAGTAAAATAATTATCGGACTGATTCAAAAGGGAGTCTGAATAATGCAATAAAAGAACCAGCTCGTAGTTAAAGGTGGGGTATGTAAGTTGCAAAACGGCCGGCAGATTTTGAAAATACACAACTCACAAGGTCCTACCTTCTTTCCTCAAACGCTGGCCCTGATCCACCCATTCCAAGGGGTAACGCGCGCTAGGGGGAGGGGGGTGTGGTACTACCGTTTGATTGACGAACTTACTGTCCAATGGTTCTAGGTGGTCTTGGAAATGATTGGCTGGAGTTTTTCGAGTGCTGCCCTTTCCACAGATGATTAAATTGCTTAATTTTCATTTCAGTGCTTCTAACTCAGTGGCTGTAAATGGGTTAGAAATAGGATTTCAAGTGATTTTGAATAATTGGACAAAAAAGAGAATCACATACCCCACCTTTAATTTGATTTGTTCATGAATCGGACTATACGGGTCACGCTGTACATTTGTTTTGTGTCCACGAGGAGTCTAGGGTTGATATGCGAAACACTTGTTGTGTGTCATATCTGAAATATGTAAATACGGTGATGCTTTTTGATATTCTTAAAATATTTTTCCTATTTCTGGTATGGCACAAACGCACCAACATTCACACATTTTGTGATATCCCCGTTTTGAAAACCGTTGCTATAAACAAATCTTTTGAATTTCCAATAACTTTTTATTCTCTTTACAAAACCATCTATGTACTAGTTATTTAAAGCTAAAACAAAAACAAAACAATAAATAAATGATACATGATATAATAACTATTCAATAACTTCTTGAATCTCCAAAAAACCTTATAGTCAAGTCAAGAAAGTCACAAAGACTGTCCAAAGAACCACTGAAGAAACTTTATTTTAAAAAGTGTTTTTGTTGTACAGATCTTTACCTCAGCATTTGTAGATGCATGGCTCAGTGGATCTGGGGCAGGAAATATGACTTTCTCCACAACATGACAGGTGAGAAGAGACTTGCTGATAACTGGCAATTCATTGTGAATAATAGACATGATTCAATGTGACTCATTTGTGATCTCTCACTCATAAACTGTCAGCTAAACCAGTGCCCGTCGCTCTACTGGAAAGTGAGACGAGAGACTATATAAACGCTGGACTGTTGCTCAACTCACCCTACTTCTCAGTGCTGAGAAAAGAGAGAAACGTTGAACTCATCATTTCCCTGGATTTCAGTGATGGTGATCCTTTCACGGTATTATATATAATTCTCTCTAATATAATAATGCACACATACTCTCATATCAGCTAATTTAAAGAAATAGTTCTCCTAGAAATGTAAATTCAATCATCATTATCTCACCCTCATGTTCCAAACCCGTATGACTTTCTTCACAAAATAATTCTTTTTTTTTTTTTGGAAGAATCTTGCTGACACAATGACCATCAGAGGTCACACTAACCTAAAATAAAAAATGCTTTGTATCATTTTAACTGGGAAAAAAAAGAAAAGAAAGAAAACCATTTAAATTTTTTTATTTCACCATCTTGATGTGGTATATATAAAGAAAATCTAATACCCGGAGTGAGCTATCTATTAGCATTCCCATTCATCTGTCAATGTCAGTTTCTCGGCTTACACATGAACTCCTGGAAGTACTTCCACTTTTAATAAAGTGATTTGCAATGCTTTTCCACTGCAGACAGTGAAGGACGCTGCCAAGATGTGCAGAGAACGAAATATCCCTTTCCCTGAGGTCAACACTGATGGTGAAGACCCAAAGAACCCGAAGGACTTCTATGTGTTTAAAGGCAAAAACGTTCCAACCGTGATTCACATCCCTCTCTTTAATGTGGTCAACTGTGGAGGCAAGTTATGATCTTACAATATCCTGAATAATATCTGACATATCAACTGTGTTCTGATTTAAGTGTGTTATTGTTTCTTCAGATAAAATTGAGGACTGGAGGAAGAGATATGGCACGTTTCAAGATCCTTACAGCGCTGAGATGATCACTGATCTTATGGAGGTCGCTGGAAAAAACATCACAAACAATAAAGCAAAAGTGGTGGAAGAGATTCGTGAGATCATTGAGCAACAAAGATCCAGGCGCTAACTTGACTAAATGTAACACTGTTACTTAATACACAACTTATAACAATCTAAATACAGACTAAACTGAACTACATAGATGATTTAACAGTAAATTTTGTTTCCTTTCTTTTCATTTCTCTCTTTAATAATCACTTAAAATTCATAGGCATCATTACTTTTTCTGAAAAATGTGATTTGTGTGAAATGTGATAATCAGAGGTTGGTAAAGTGTGCTTCATTTCTGTTTAATGTTAAAAATGTTTCTGCATGTTTCAATCCGTTTCTTCATGATTGACCTTTATTAACAGATGATCATTAATAAGAAAATCAGCAAAATATTGTATTAGCTACTTTGACATATTCCTGTCAGTTATTGTTTCTGTTCCAATGAATTAATAAAGTGCTCTTGAAAAATAAGGGTTTGTCCTGGTCATTTGGTATCATAGCAAACAGCACAAATGCTCATTATTACTAAGCTGATAGTTGTGGTCCTGGATGCTGATTGGTCAATCCAGAGCTCCAGCCATACTAAAACACATTAGCTACTATAATAATTAAAATTAATAACCCTTTATCACCTTATGATTTTAGATACATTTGAAATGGGTGGTCAATTAGAAATGTCTGACATTGGCTGCGTTTACACTTGGCATTAACATGCGACCTGTATCTGGTGGGAATGTTGGGAATGTTCTGATGGGAATGTTATCCGATCAGCGTGTCCAGTTTGGCTGCGTTTACACTTGGCATTAACATGCGATCACCATGATCCGATCAAGCAGATCGGATCATTAGCCAATCAGGACACCGTGCGTTTACATTTGTTCATATTAAGTAGCCTCTGTATCTGGATAACCGATCGGATTTCTGTTTCCTGCTTAATATTTAAATTAGGTCTGTAGCACGACACCAATAAGAGATTATACAAATTAAGTAATGTCCCAATTGCTTTCACTCACTCACTTTACTTTCCTGTGCAATCTCCATCCTTAAATCAAATTACGTTTTTTAAATGAAGGAATATTTCCAGAGTTGATCATACAAAATAACCATGGTTAAGTCACATCATCGATCATCTGGGTTTAAGGTTATAGCATGAGTAACCTAGGCTATATTAACAGAAATGGGAGATTAATAAACATGCTGAAACAATAAAAATATTCAACATTTAAAACATACATTTTTTAAAGTGTATTCCTAGTATTCCTCTGGCAAAGCAGCGCACGCTCTTCATAAAAGGGATAGTTCACTTTAAAATTAAAATTCTGTCATCATTTACTCACCCTCAAGTTGTTTCAAACCTGTATTAATTTCTTTCTTCTGCTGAACACAAAGAAAGATATTTTGAAGAATGTCAGTAACCAAACAGTAGTCTGTACCCATTGACTTCCATAGTAGGAAAAAAAAATACTATGGAAGTCAATGGGTACAGACTACTGTTTGGTTAGAAGAAATAAATTAATACAGGTTTGAAACAACTTGAGGGTGAGTAAATGATGACAGAATTTTAATTTTAAAGTGAACTATCCCTTTAAGATCTCATTACTCACAGCTGTGATTGTACAGGCGATCGCCTCCTTCAGATAATGTTGCACAATTAAAATAAAAAAGGACACACACAGTGTCATGAAAGTCTAAATAAACTGTTTTAAATATTGACGTTTATTTTAAGGTTCAAATAAATTTTATTTATTGTCTAAACTGCGTCTGGCCATTATTGTCTGACAGCCACGTGGGGAGACTGGGCGGGGATTTATATGACGTCCACCTCTGAATGCAGACACGATGGCTGGATTGCCTTTACATTACACTGAGATCCGATCACAATGCGTCCTCGACTACCTCCGAAACTGGACACGCTGATCGGATAACATTCCGATCAGAAGCGCGTTTACACTCTTCTTTTCAATGTGTATGTGGACAACATCCAGATACAGATCTCATGTTAATGCCAAGTGTAAACGCAATCTGGATAACCGATCGGATTTCTGTTTCCTGCATAATATTTAAATTAGGTCTGTAGTAGGCTACGACATCATAAGAGATTAATTAAGCAATGTCCCAATTGCTTTCACTCACTCACTTTACTTTCCTGTGCAATCTCCATCCTTAAATCAAATTACGTTTTTTGAATGAAGGAATATATATAGAGTTGATCATACAAAAATAACCATGGTTAAGTATCATCGATCATCGGGGTTTAAGGTTATATCATGCAATGACTATATTAACAGAAATGGGAGATTAAAGATACAATATGTAACAATTTTGTAATAAAAGATCCAAAAATCACTTGGACAGTGTGATATATTTCCTGCAGTTATGTACTTACAATATCCCAAAAGTCTCCAAAGATTTTTTATTTCAGAGAAATTCCAATTTTAAATAATTGTCCGTCCCGGAAAAAAATGTCACCTGTCAGTGACACAATATCCGCACTATCCTTGGTTTCCGCAATATCACGTGGACAAATGCGTTAGTAAAAAAAAAGTTGCTCTAGCTGGGACACGAACTCATGTCTCCCACGTTATATGATAGCACACTTGCCCACGACACTATCGTGATGTGATAGCCTATATTAACATTATAAATTATACAAAATTGTCGGCCGCGTCTCCGCACCCACGCATGTAATAGTCTATTATGATTTCCGCAATTATTTTATATTCTGTACAAGGTAGTCCGTGACCGAGAATATGGCAGTGCAATTAAATACAATCGGATATCTGTTGTTAAAAAATATTAAGCCATTACTTGCAAATGTCCGTTCAAATTTAATTTTACTACGACTGGTTTGAACACGTAAAACAACACTTCATTAACTATAAACATCCTAAAACTACGCAGCATTAAAGGGCACCTATTATGACATTTAAAATGTTCCTAATGTTGTTTTGGGAGTCCCCAACAACAGTTTTACATGCATGCAATGACAAAAAAACACTTTTGTTGTCGTATAATGCATTTATTTTTACCTGATTTGCTCACCGACTCCCAAATGATTTGTTCAACGACTCATTTTTCCAAACCCCTCCTTTGCGCGAAACTAATCTGCGATTGGTCAGATGACCCAGCAGTGTTTACAGAGATAATACTTATTGTTTAACACGGAGTACAATGATGCTTTTATCAATTAAATTGTGTTATAATAATGATTATAGTCCACTGCTTTGTAGTTTGTAGTGAAAAACTAAAAATAAGATAAAGAATTTAATGTTATGTTAGCGAGCATAGCCCATAGTTCATATTGTAAAAGCACAATCAGTCTTTGTTTGCGTTAGGCCGATGCATAAACATAACGTTTTTACAAAAAAATAAAATAATGCAGTTACGTTACTACGAGGTATTACTCTATTCTTTAAGACAACTCCGGAAACAGTGACAAACACTTCACATATCTCAATACAATTGTCATTGAAGACCTAGAAGCTAAACGGTGCTTACACAACAAACAAAATAATTATTAAGCATGCTACATAAAAGCAACAATTATTAATAACACTTGCAGGTTGTGATACGGAGGAGGAAGCTGATGCAAATACACTTGGAACTGAACCTTCCTTCAATATTAGACGGCTCGCGAATCCAAGTTTGATTGCATTTAAGTTGGTAAAGCAATCGTCTTCAAAATGGCGCGAACAAAGCACAAGGCTCGGACTATACTTCTGTGGTATAGTTGTATATATGAATTGTAGCCACTTAGTCTTCAAATGCTCCTCCTTGGGCAGATGAAAAAAGTTGGCTTTTGAGTCGCACTTCAGAACACAGCGTCTCGTCGCCATGACGTTTTCAAGTTTTCCCTGCTGGCCTTGGAGCGCAATAAGTGGGCGTATCGTATTCAAATAACTTGACAAGTTGACGTCATCTAGTCAGAGAAAAAGCTTCGGTCTTCTAACGATTCATAAAAATGACTCCGAGTCGACTCTTACTTTTGAAAGACAATAAGTTTATACGGTGCACTTTCATATTTCAAACTTTGCAGGATGTTTTTGTTCACTTAGATCTATGTTACACACTACATGAAAGGTAAATTTCAAAATTCCATAATAGGTGCCCTTTAACCTAACAAATCATTTGACAAATAGCTGTAACAGGATAATATAGCATAACATTTCGCGTTTCTTGTAGTTAATTCATTATCATGATATCAAATTTCGCGTTCAGACGTACAGGTAATACAAAAACTAATAAATTACATCATCCGTGATCATGATTCATTAATTCCATACGTCTCTGGATGTTGAAAACAACATCTCCTTCATAGCGTCATCTAGCTTCGCCTTTGTTATTGTTGGAAACAGCGCCCTCTTGTGGCTCAAAATCTTACATACTGTAGCTTTAATAAACATGCTGAAACAATAAAAACATTAAAAATTTAAAAAATAAAAAAGTTTATTCCTATTATTCCTCTGGCAAAGCAGCGCACGCTCTTCATTAAGATCTCATGACTCACAGCTGTGATTGTACAGGCGATCGCCTCCTTCAGATAATGTTGCACAATTAAAATAAAAAAGGACACACACAGTATCATGTACGCCTAAATAAACTGTTTTACATATTGACGTTTATTGTAAGATTCAAATAAATTGTATTTATTGTCTAAACTGCGTCTGGCCATTATTGTCTGACAGCCACGTGGGAGACTGGGCGGGGATTTATATGACGTCCACCTGTGAATGCAGACACGATGGCTGGATTGCCTTTACATTACACTGAGATCCGATCACAATGCGTCCTCGACTACCTCCGAAACTGGACACGCTGATCGGATAACATTCCGATCAGAAGCGCGTTTACACTCTTCTTTTCAATGTGTATGTGGACAACATCCAGATACAGGTCGCATGTTAATGCCAAGTGTAAACGCAGCTACGTTCCCTGGATTTCCCTGGTTTATCGATTCTTGCCTTCCTGGGGCCTCATTTATAACCATTGCGTCGCACAAAACAGGCCCTGAAAGAGGCGTATGCCACATCCGACGCATAAGTTGTGATTTATAAAAGCAAACTTGACGGGAAAATGTGCGCACCTGCACGCAAACTCTTACCCATGCGTACGAACGTTTTGGAGACGGAGCAGTTTGGCGACACCGATGGTGAGCTGAGGGATTGATGGCAGATGGATGAAATTAAACATCTTGAACTTGAAAAGTTGCGCATATAGCCTATCCATACCATAAACATACAAATCACTTTCAATCCTCATTATGCCTTCCTAATAATAAATGCATGCATGTTCATAATACCAATTTAAATAAATAAATTGCAATAAATGATCAAATCAAAGTGCATCAATTGAACTTCCTTAACTTTCATTTTGTAATGATCTAAGTGTGGGCATATGGGTTTACCAGTCATTGTCTGATTGGTATGACAAGGTGTGAAGGATTGAATGTGATTGGTGTTTACATAAATACTACGGTGACACTACTGCATGTAGTAGCCTATTGCATGATGGATGCGCTGGCATTGCTGGAGGACTATGCCAATGGCAGACTTAGGAGAGAAGAGTGTTTAGAGACCATGAAGATTTCCTGGCCCACGATGATGACTGGCTAATAAGCCGATTTAGGTTCCCTAGAGCCATGCACTTGGATCTGTGTGCTGAATTGGGGCCAACATTACAAAGGCCAACTACACGAAACCACGCCATCTCGGACCAACCCAAGTCCTTTCAGTTTTAGGATTTTTGGCAACCGGGAATTACAAACGGGAGTTGGCCGATAGGCAAGTTTACAAATATGATGCGATTATTTTTCTGCATAAAGCTTCTTGTGGAAACTTATAATTCTGTTTATTTGACATAGGTCTGGGATTTCACAACCATCCATGAGCGCCTTAATGCCTGCTGTTTTGAAAGGGATTATTACAATGACAAATCGATACATACAGTTTCCTTACACTATTTGGGAACAGGCCAATATCAAAAGGCAATTTGCAGCAATGTCCGGATTCCAAATGTAATCGGCGCAATTGACTGCACTCATATTGCTATAAGGGCTCCACATGAGAACCAGTTCATTTTTGTGAATCGAAAACATGTCCATTCCATAAATGTGCAAGTTATCTGTGAGGCCAACATGATTCTTACAAACGTTGTGGCGCGATGGCCTGGTTCAACACATGACTCTTTTATTGTAGTGCCACAGCAGTGTAGGGAATAGACTTGAGGCAGGTGCCGTGCGCGATGGGTGGCTTCTTGGTAAGTGAAAATGACATATAATGGTCTATTTTCTAACAGTTCAAGCCTACTGTAAAATTAATCTGTTATACTGGCAGGTGACAGTGGTTACCCCCTGAGACGTTGGCTCCTCATCCCATTTTCAAAACCCTCAGAGTGCAGAGCAAATGCGTTATAATGATGCCCACGGTCCCGGTGCGCGCTCTGTAGTGGAGAGAGCCATTGGCCTCCTCAAGGGGTAGATGGTGTTGCCTTGATGTTTCGGGGTGGTAGACTTTTATATCAACCAAAAAAAGTCTGCCAGATCATCATGGCATGCGCCATTCTACACAACATGGCACAGAGGAATGGTGTCCCTCTCCCCCCTGACCTCCCTTGCCTCCAGCATGAGGAGCCTGACCCACCCCCCCCCCCCTCCACAACATGAACGGCATCATCAGGGAGCAAGGCTCCGCGAGGAAGTAATGCGGCATTTGTGAAGGAACAACACAAAGGTTCATTTTTAACAAGATCTTTTAATGTAGAAGCAATGTCGCCTAACACAAGCTTTATTTGTTTAAGCTCATCTGCTATATACTGTAATTGCCTCAATTGTATCCCTCTGTGTCTGAAGGACAGCCCTCAGTCAACACCCGGCCACTTCCAACCGTACCATGGGGTCTGGACGCGCTCGTGCGGGGGACCTCAGGATACTCCACAGCTGCTGCAGACTCAGCGCTGGGAGTCTCCTCACCACGCTGGGAGTCTCCTCACCACACTGTGCCCCCATACCCTCTGGAAAAACAAGGCCACAATAACGTATTGTGCTATTTCTATTTTTATCTAATTATGCTCATGCAATAAAATGATTTACCTGTTTCCACTGTCTCCACCATGTCTGTGTCTCCCTCCCTGTCAGACAGAATGCCGCACACACTGGATTATAGAAGCCAGCCGGGTCTCCAGAGGGGACAGATCGGGCGTCCCAGGACCCCCACCAGTCCCAGACACACTCTGTCGGTGACTGGCGAGCCTTTTTTTTGCCCCCACCTTAATGTCGGACCACTTCTTTTTTATTTCAGGAACCGTCCTGTTAGCCGAACCAACTGCATTCACCGCTGCAGTCACATGTTGCCATTCCACACTTTTTTTTTGTTAGTGATGCCAATGCTATGGCTACTAAACAAAATAAATTGTCTTTCCTCCACCTCCGTGACAAGAACCTCGATTTCAGTATCTGAGAAATTTCGTTTTTTTCCCTTGTTCTCCATTGCTGCCATTTTTTCGCATAAACTACCTTTTGCTGGCTCATATTAATATGCATGAGTTGATTTGCATGGCCTATATATGGTTGAATGTGGGCGGGTAAAGGGCGGGATGTACATTTTTTTTACGTGCGCAAATGATCAGGTAGACTGTGATTTATAAATGGAAAATTGCGTGCAGGTGTGCGTACGCACGGTTTTATAAGTCTGAATATTTTTTTGCGCATGCCATTTTTGGCTTTCGGGCGCACGTACACTTTTAGTAAGAATCCTACGCACAGTTTTATAAATTAGGTCTCTGTCTGCTGCCTGCCCCGACCCTAGCCTGGTATCGTTGCTGAGTTTGGATTGCCCCTTAACCCTGCTCTTCACTGTTTCTCTCTGTGTGCTTTTCTGTTTAATAAAACTCACTGCAAATGGATTCGCACGACTCTGCCTCTTCGTTACAGACATAGCCCTAAACAGAGTTCAGTACTAGAATGGCTGTTTACAGTTATTTACTGCACTGTAAAAAAAAAAAAGTGTCCTTTTACAGGTAATGGTAAATTTCTTTTTACAGAATTTTACCGTTTTACCATTATACAGTGAAATGCCTGTTATTATACAGATATTTGCTGTAATTTAAAAGTCCACTATGAAATGTACAGGTAATTGCTTGTATTTTGGTTTTAAATCAATTTTATGTTTTTTAAAATAAAATTGTCTGTATTTTTACAAAGTTATGTGTAATTTTACATACAATATTAAGTAATACATTACAGATTCTTTCTGTGAAATTAGAAAGCAAAGAAAAGAAGGTATAACTGCAGAAATCAGCAGTCATTCAACATGTTTTTTTGTGAAGATTATTAAGCATGTGGGGGTTAAAGTGAGTTTTTTAAGGTTAAATAATAGTATTTTTACATACAGTAGGCTACATACAGTATTGAATTTATTTATTGTAAAGTCTTTTAATCTTGTATCATAAATACAGGAAAATACAGGAAAAAAGCTTTCCTGTAGCTCAAACAGTAGAGTGTTGGCACTAGCAACACCAAGGTCATGGGTTCGATTCCCAGGGAAAGCAAGAACTGACAAAATGTAAAATATGTACCTTGAATGCAATGTAAGTCGCTTTGGATAAAAGTGTCTGCCAAATGCATAAATGTAAATGCTCATTTTGATCATAATTTTATTGTCTTATTCTCCCCTAATTTCATATATATTTTATGAATATTTTTCCAAATATACATTGCTGCACATCCAGGGCTTTGTGTGTGTGTTTGTGTGACTCTGTTTGTGTGACTCTGTTTGTGTGACTCTGTTTGTGTGACTCTGTTTGTGTGACTCTGTTTGTGTGACTCTGTTTGTGTGACTCTGTTTGTGTGACTCTGTGTGTGTGACTCTGTGTGTGTGACTCTGTGTGTGTGACTCTGTGTGTGTGACTCTGTGTGTGTGACTCTGTGTGTGTGACTCTGTGTGTGTGACTCTGTGTGTGTGACTGTGTGTGTGACTCTGTGTGTGTGACTCTGTGTGTGTGACTGTGTGTGTGACTCTGTGTGTGTGTGTGTGTGTGTGTGTGTGTGTGTGTTAATAATATTCCCTCAAATAAAAAGAAATATTATTAAAACCAAATATAACGTTTTCTAAACACAAAAAAAGTTGTAAATTATAAATCTACATCTTTCCAAAAGTTTCAGCCAATGTATTGCAAAAAGAACAGTGTTGTGTTCTTCTGTGCATACTGGACAGTAGGTGGCGGTAGAGGTTTGTGATATGTGGATATTGAGGATAGGAGAATAAGGAAGGTGAAGCGTGGCACGAGCTGCGATCTGTGCTGTACTATTTTGCGACTGAAACTGCTGATTAAATAATTCCTTATTTAAGAATTTCCTTTATTCTTTCTTACTAAGAATATAACAAATTGGCGACGAGGTACTTTTTTTTTGACGATGGCAGCCGTTTCTACATTTCCCACGCCATTTTTGCCATGTCCTGGAGAGCCTACTATTCCTTTCGACACGTGGCTAAGGATGTTCCGGAATTATTTGCTGGTTGTTGGTGCATCTGGAGATGCATGGCCGGTCGAGCGCAAACGAGCACTACTGCTACATTGTCTGGGGACTGAAGGACAAAGATTGTTCTATTCCTTGCCGAATCAAGGTGATTCGATGGAAGATGCGATTGCGGCCTTGAAAGCGCATTTTTGCATGAAAAGCAAAAAGTTATTTTGCTTGTGAAACAAAAAGTATTTAAACAATTAATTAACTTTTTTAATAAAAATAAAAAAAGGAAGTCAGAGTTGCGTTAATATATATACTTTTTTGTTTAAAAAAAGAAAAAAAATACGTAATTATGAGAAGTGCCCTTTATTTCACTTGAGCCCCTGCCCCTCAAAATGTCTGTGCACGTCCCTGTTTACAAATAAACAAAAAACAGAACACTTGCGAAAGTATCAAAATGCTCAGTGAACAGAGTTGCTCAAGAGTGAAGATGGCAGGATCCTGGTCACAAACCTCCAGCTGAGCAACTCATGGTGCCATTAATAAAACCGGTCAGTATTTGAGTTATTGGAGTTAAATAGATTGTAGTCATTTGACATGCATGACTTGATACTAATCTGAAACTGATACAGTAGAAGTTATTGAAAAGATGAACGAATGTATTTAATGCTCACTTTAAATGTGCACATTTAACATTCTTAAACAAGAATATAAAATAATGTCATATAGGCCTGTTTCACGTTTTTATTTCATTTGAAAGGTGGAGGGGAGGAGGCGTGCGGGCCTCCAAATGTCTAGAACCGACCCGAAGTAAATGTGTGGTCTTTTTCAGATCTTTCAATCTAATGGATGAAATAAGCTCACGCAATTAACATAAATGCGAACGGAGACCACAGAACAACATACGGAGGGCAGTAGCTAGTTTCTGCTCTGAGATCCGCAAGAAGTGTGTGTTCGAAATCAGGAAGGGTTTGGTTTCATCTTCAAACTAAACTCGGGTCTTGAGCTTTACTCATTAGGTGGAAGTTTACTCGGAAGATGGAAGTTAACAGGATGTTTTATTGACAAAAATGAGCAGATAATCATTAAACAGGTATAATAAGTTCAAAGATAATCTGAAGAGCGGGATTCTGGCGGTGAATGAAATATTAATTCTTACAGGTTCGATGACTGGTAGATGAAGAGATGGATGATGGAGCTGGTGGGAAAGGAGACACGGAGGAATGATGAACGCTGGAGAGGATCCTGGAGAAGGTTCGCTGGAGATATCTTGGAGATCACTGGAGAAAGTAAGGTAAAGCCGGGTGCACACTGCGATTTATAATAGTCCTTTAACGATTGTTGCTTGTCAGATACAAACTTGATAATCGCTGTAAGTCATGTCACACTGTAAGATCTCAGTTGTCATTAATGACAGACTGTACAGTCAAGGCGTGCTAAAAACGTAAGCATGCAAGAAAACTTGTCCAGAGTTTTACATCATCAGTCAATGACACGTTCAGTGACTGAGGTGCATTACACACGGGATTGAAATGGTGGCTACAAAGAATTCTCTAATGTTAATTTTGGTCACGGCTTGTCTTGAAAAACAAAGACAGTTTGACGGTGGTCATAGGAGAATAACACTGCAGGACTGTGAGTCAAATCTTCGGACACTGCCAGAATTTTGGTCAAATTTGATCTCAGCGGTCATTAATCGGCTGTCAGTTAACATGTCAAACTAATGATCAAAGGCTTCAGATTTTAGTCATCTTTCAGGATTGCACAGTTTGCACCCGGCTTAAGTGTCCACTTCGTGTAAAACGAGACTGGACAACGAGTTTGGGTAAGGTGTGTGCATAGTGGAAGTGATGAGGGTGATGATGAGGTGCAGGTGTGTGTGATCAGAATTCAGGAGAGGGAGTGTGCTGTGATTGGCTGGTGTGAGAGCCTGGCAGATCTGTAACAAGGAGGAGGAGAGTAAGCGTCCTTTGTGGCTGTTTGAACACATTCGACCACATGAGCGTTTACGAAAGCAATCTGGTCGAATGTGTTTACAACTAGGTCAAAGTGGACAAGCTCAAAACTTTTTAAAACCCCATTTACACCTGTATTTAGCATCGTCCACTTGTGATTGGATCATGTAGGACTAACAATTTGTTTTTAATTTATTAAATATGAATAGAATAACTATTTTTACTATACATACACAGTTTGGATATGAAAAGATTGTGCCAAAATTATAAAATTTATTTAAATAAATGACCTTTTCAAATCAAAAATATAAATATAATAGCAGTAATATGGTAGTTACAGTAAATTTTTACTGTACATGGTAATTACAGCTTGATATTGTAGAATTTACTATTTGTTTTACCGTAACTCCAACCACAAATTACAGTAGATAACTGTAAACAGCCATAGCTTACTGTTGGCAGGTTTTTACAGTAACTAGCAACAGTGTTGTAAGGTTTAACAGTGTATGCTAACACACATTATTACTAAAACATGATTTAAAAAATAAGTGCTAGATTTTTTTCTCCCACTTTGGAGACAATGTGGTGTATTGAGTCACCAATCTACACAATGGAGATGAGTTAATAATCTAAATATGTCAAATATTAATTTGCAGCAGAACAAGGTTGTTCCTCCTTCCTGGTCATTTTGTAACATATAACAAACAGCACAAATGCTCATTATTACAAAACTAAGAGAGTTGTGGTCCTGGATGCTGATTGGTCAATCCAGAGCTCCAGTCATAAAACACTTCAACTACTGTGTTTAACTGAATAACCTTTTATCATTTGTACTTACATTTATAGGATTTTAGACATTTAGGTTGTCACTTAGACATGTCTAACATTACCTAAACATAGTTCAATGTAAGTGTAATATTTTTATTATAAAGCCTCCAAACTGCCACAGATTGTATTGTTTACACTAATATGTCACTGTGAAAATGAAGATAATATTGTAAAGTGATCATATGATGTCCATTTTGTCAACAGAACCTTATTTTTAACTTCACTGGAACAGAAACAATAATGGACAAGAACACAATATAAGTAATACAACTTTTTAATCTGCAATTATACTTGTAATCCAGTTTGTTATTGCTGATTTGATCATTGATGATCAGCTATTTTTAATGAAGGTCAATCATGCAGAAACATTTTTAATAGATATGAAGCACAAACTTTACCAACCTCCGATGATCTTATAATGGCACACAAATCACAGTTTGCAGAAAAGGTAATAATGCTGATTAAATGTTAAGTGATTATTAAAGATAGAAAATGAAATTAAACACTATTTAGGGCTATTGTTAAATTAACTATATGCAGATCAGTTTAGTCTGTATTTTGATTGTCATTAATTGTGTTTAGTCAGTGTTAAATTTAGTCATGTTATCGGCTGGATCCTGTTATCCTGGATCACGTTACTCTGGAAGCCCAATGATCTCACGAATCTCTTCCACCACTTTTGCTTTATTGTTTGTGATGTTTTTTCCAGCGACCTCCATAAGATCAGTGATCATCTCAGCGCTGTAAGCACCTTGAAACGTGCAATATTTGTTCCTCCAGTCCTCAATATCATCTGAAGAAACAGTGACACACTTAAATCCAGAGGTGGACAAAGTACACAACTTCCTTACTTGAGTAAAAGTACAGAGACTACTGGTCAAATATTACTCCGTTACAAGTAAAAGTTGTAAAGACCGATTTATACTTAAGTAAAAGTACAGAAGTACTCATTTTTTAAAGTAGCCTACTTAAGTATAAAATAAATATAAATGCATTGTTTTATTATTGTTGCATTGTTGCATGTAATAGCCAATTTACAGCCTACCTTATGCCTCTGAATCTCTGCCTGCCTACCCTCATATCAATATCACATGTATTTCTAGAACACAGTTCCAGTCGTGGGATTGAATAAGTGTACTCCATAACGTCCACAATGGTTTCGGACACCAAATGGCTGTTCCCAATTTTTTTGGTTTTAGTATGAATATGTTAGCCTTACTGTTATCTATAAGCTAGTGTGCTCCAAAACAATGACAAAATTCGCATTTAGAAGACCAAACCCAACGTTGAAACCTAACATCAGTCGAGTTCTGACGTCAACCAGACTTTCATTTCCAACCAAAATGCAACCCAAATCATCCCTGACGTTACTACTTTCTACTCAAGGACCTTGACAGAAATGTAGTGGAGTAAAAAGTACAATATTTGTCTTTCAAATGTAGTGAAGTAAAAGTAAAAGTTTACTTTTTTTACAGAAAAAATAATACTCAAGTAAAGTACAGATACTCAAAAAGTGTACTTAAGTACAGTACTTAAGTAAATGTACTTTGTTACTGTCCACCTCTGCTTAAATCAGAACACATTTGATATGTCAGATATTGTTCAGGATATTGTAAGATCATAACTTGCCTCCACAGTTGACCACATTAAAGAGAGGGATGTGAATCACGGTTGGAACGTTTTTGCCTTTAAACACATAGAAGTCCTTCGGTTTCTGGAAGTCCTCACTGGGAATGATGACCTCAGGAAAGGGATGCTTCGTTCCTTGCACATCTTGGCAGCGTCCTTCACTGTCTGCAGTGGAAAAGCATTGCAAATCACTTTATTTAAAGTGGAAGTACTTCCAGGGGTTCATGTGTAAGCCAAGAAGAACAGATAGCTCTCCATTATAAAGATGGTTAAATTAAAACATGTTTAAATGTTGTTGTTTTTTATTTTTAAAATGATACACAGCATTTTAGTATCTGTCAGTGGTTTTTATTTTCTGTACATTTAAGGTTAGTGTGACCTCTGGTGGTCACTGTGTCATGAAGAAAAAAGCCGCAAGATTCTTTAAAGAAAAAAAACTAATTTTGTGAAGAAAGTAAGTCATACGTGTTTGGAACGACATGAGTGAGAGTGATTGATGATTGAATTTACATTTATGGGGGAACTAATCCTTTAAATGAGGTTATATGAGAGTAAGTGTGCATTATTATATTAGAGAGAATTATATATAATACCGTGAAAGGATCACCATCACTGAAATCCAGGAAATGATGAGGTCAATGTTTCTCTCTTTTCTCAGCACTGAGAAGTAGGGTGAGTTGAGCAACAGTCCAGCGTCTATATAGTCTCTCGTCTCACTCTCCAGTAGAGCGACGGGCACTGGTTTAGCTGACAGTATTTGAGTGAGAGATCACGGCGAGACATTCGTTTTTTTATTATTCACATTGAATTGCCAGTTATCAGCAAGTCTCTTCTCACCTGTCATGTTGTGGAGAAAGTCATATTTCCTGCCCCAGATCCACTGAACGATGCATCTACAGAAGCTGTAGAAAAAATCTGTACAACAAATACACTCATATTGACAAATACACTTAATACACTGAAAGTTTCTTCAGTGGTTTGTTGGTAAAGGGTTCTTAGGACCGTCTTTGCCAGTATTGGGTTCTTGGCTTGACTATAAGGCTCTTTGGAGATTCAAAAAAGTTCTTGATGTTTCATTATAAGTTCTTTGAATCAGTGTTTTCTATTTGCTTTAGCTTTAAAGAACTAGTACATAGCCTAACTGGTTTTCGAAAGAACTACAAAAAAAAGTTCTAGGAAACTAAAAATGTTTGTCTATAAATCCAACCCCTCATGGACTGCAAACACAACACAAATGCACATCGTGACCTGTAGGCCTATAGTCCGATTCATGAACAAAAGACTCAACTTAACCATCAGCTGGTTCTTTTATTGTATTTAGGACTCATGGTTTGAATCAGTCTGATAAGTCCTTTACTGATAAACATAGCAAAACACCAAGAAAGAAAAAATGCTTTAAAATGAGTGTGTGAGCGTTCTGTTAAGAATGTTAAAGGTTTATATTTACAAAGTATTTTTGCAACATTGCACTTTGTAGCCAATCACAGGCATATCTGTAGAGTGTGTGAACACAACAGCCAATCAGAAGTGTTTAACGCATTGTAGTTAATGCGTTCATGACCTCAAGGCTAGATTATTGTAATGCTCTACCAAGACTGCTTCGTTGATAATAACCAAGGGGGGAATCCATCCACCGGAAAACTGAAGCTTCCCCGGGGCCGCCATTGGCTATCAAGCCATCACCAGCTGTTAGCATTCCACTGACTCCTATTCATTTTGGCGTCACTTTGACAGCGAAAAACTTTACATATGAGGTGTTTAAAGACTCAATTTGTCCATTATTTATTTCTAAAGTTTTATTTCTCTGTCGCACAGGAGAGAAATTGCCGTATAGACCGGCGGAGAAGCTCGCAAGCAATAGGGGGGACGTGGAGGCATAAAGTCGAGGGAGAAGCCCATAGAGAGTGATAAAGTTGCTCCTGCTGCTAGCTCATGGACAGCTAATGCTAACACTCTCCGTCTCTGCGAGATTCGTAAGGGAATGATTCAGATTTCTCTCGGCACATCTACTAGAAGACTGACAGCTGTCAGACAAGACTCACGTCACATCTACGTCATCAAGCTCAGTTTGAGCCGGCGCAGTTCGCCTGGCCATCAGGAAGTGATGCTTCTAATTGACTTCACTTTTCTCCGTTGAAACCTATGGGGTCGCTGTGTCTTATATACTGTCTATAATAATAACGGGAGTTTTCCAGTGGAGCGTTGTTTACCTCACATTGTAACTGACAGCTTCAGTGATTAAAATGGAAGCAATAATAAATTATTTATAATGTATATAGCTAATATATATGGTTATACTTTATTTTAAGGTGTCAGTGTTACAGTGTAATTATATATTTAAGTACTGAGTAATAATAATCAAGAGCATGTACTTACTATAGGGTTATGGTATAGGATTTGGTTGATGGTTAGTTGCATGTAATTATGCATAATTTACTGTTATTACCATGGTAACTACATGTTACAATTATAACAAGGACACTGTAAAATAAAGTGTTACCATATATATGTATGTGTTACTATGATCTGTCCTTACAGTGATTATTTTGTATTTAATGAATAAATAGGATAAGTTAAATTTTTTAATCTGATTTATTGTCAGTACTTGGCTTGCAGTTCACATGGATAGGGTTCTTTGCACTGTGTGTAGATGACCGTGTTCATCCGGCACCACCGAAGACTATTTTTGACCCAGGAAAACCTCTGACAATCCTTACGCTAATGCAATGAAACTGACAAGTAGCGTTTCTCAATATATGACAAGGAAAATAAAAATATTTACTAAAAGAGAACAAATGCAGTTTTTTCTCCTTCACAAAAATGTGTTTAGTGGTTCTCGAGATAAATGATGCGTCTCTAGGTCCTAGTATGAGAAAGTTAGGGCATTAGGCATTACATTACTGGTTCAAACTTGAAGCTCAGGTATGGCTATATTTAAAATATAAAAATGCTTTGGTCTTTATTCATTAATCTTGCTTGAAAACTAAAAGTGAAGTAGCCTACATTGTATACATCAGTTCAACCTACCGAACGGCCAGAATTTGAACCAAACACTCAAATTGTTGCATACATCCATGGTGTAATGCTCCATATACAGTTTTGCAGCTTCTTTATCAGTGACATCCAGTTTCCCCCACCGGGAAAATCAGCTGACCTTTGCCTCCAGCGAGGTCTGTAAAAAGACAAGAACATAACTGAGTTTTTCTTATCTGACAACATATAATTCCAGTTTGTGTAACTACAAACATAACTTACAAAAAAACAAAAAAACATGTTTTGGCCAAAACAGTGGATTTGGGCAAAAGGCTACTTTCTGTTTGACCAATCTAAATATTTAACGTCACCACAGATCATGTGCCTTTAGGAAGTAGCACAGGGTGCTGAGCAGACTCAGACGCAGTGAAAGTGAACTGTTTCTAGATTAATCAGCTTCATCTCATGTTTGTTGGCAGCATCCTGACCTTACTAATGTAATATAGTGTGCGTCTATATAATAATCAACCTATTTTGCATTTGAATTATCATCAGTAAAATATTTGAAAGAGAGTCTGGAGAGTGAATTTCCTAAACTTGATGTCTTTACACAGTTCTGACCAACTGTCTGCACTCTGCAGGGGTTCGAATCAACCCAAATTTTTCATTTATTAAACATTTAAGTAAATTAAGAGGGTTGATTTTTGATATATTATATGTTATAATATCCCATTTTTGTTGTTGCAATAATTGTTTGTTTAAATTTAGCTGGAAAATGTAATACATTTTATATTTTATATTTGAATTGAAATAGTATTTTTGTATTTAATTAAAAAAAATAAAAGGTATTCTTAAATCACTGTCAATAAACAGCAGGTTCCTGATTGTGACAACTTACCACATATAATGTGATAACTATGGTGTCAGTGTCTGGTGGTTCCCTGGGTTAAACAACTGAGGACATCTAGTGTTTAACCCAGGGAACCACCAGACACTGTGGCATATGGACAGTAGATGGCATTATTAAATTTGACGTGAACGCAAGGCTGTGAGGGACATACTGTCCAGTCAATGGGTTGTACTGTTGTGCACTTTGTGTCAGTCATTCAGGCGACAAACAAGAGGACACAAACTCAAGAAAACATGCAGTGTGGATATTAGATGTGATAGGACAGTATAACAACTGAACATTATGTCTGAACAGGCACAATCTGATTTTATTTGACATCAATATAAACATTTTTTTTTGTGGAAATGTTCAATACATCTGTTTGTTTGTTTGTTTGTGTCTCTTCAAAAAAACAAAAACAAATCTTCACTAAAAGGTTTACCGTCAGTGTTGTTCTGATGGATTCATCATGAGCAGAAGGATCTTTGCCATCCAACACACAGAGATTCATGTCCACAAGGTCCAAGATCACCTGGAAACCCTTGTCTATAGATGGGTCTGGATCTTCTGAAGAAAACATTGAACACATTTTTTTTTCAAATATTGTACTACATGTAACTTATTAAAAACTAAAATCAATAATACATTATTTACCTTTCCCCATTTCCTCAAGTATATTTTTTTTGCTTTCAAATAAATCTGAAAAAAAAACCCCAGTTCATATGACAATGAATTCCACCTTACACCTTGATAAATTGACCGTTCGCAAAGACCCCGCCCCCCTTAGTTACTGTCGCTATGTCCGACAAGCTACGCCGCTCTCACGCCACACCATGTTCTCACGCAGTGAAAAATACATCGCGGAGCAGAGAGGAGACTGACAACACACTGACAGACAGCTTACTTTTCGGTTACTTTTGATATTAAACATATTATACAAAGTCTCAAATTTGGTCATTTTTCAAAATAAATTTAAACAATTAATACCGTTTTGTGGCTCTTTAATGTGTCTGACAGATCTCTGTAGAGCATCAGTTAAAGGCACACTATGTAGAATTCATAATAGGGCGAATCATCCTGGTAGTAAAGCTTGGAGGGGGGGAGCGCCCCTGACAAATCTCGCGAGAATCACAACTTGCTTTCCGGCAACGCCGTCACACACATCAACAACATATGAAGCACGAAGACACTTTCGTGCATTTCAGACGTGATACCTATGCGTGATACTCGACGATGGAAAAAGAAAAGAAAACGCGGTCGGAAGAGAAAAGGAGAAGAGAATCTGACCGCGTGAGGAACCGGAGAAGAGTCACACTCGGTCAGGCTTTCTCTCGTTGGCGCGAGCTAAAAAGCAGCACTGGATGCAACAGTGAGGCTGACCTGGCGATCTTGTTGATGGACTAGTAAATAAAATCTCTTATTTGTAAACTTGTTTGCGTTCTATGTTGTGTGTTGTTGCGCTTGCTTGTTATATGTAATTTTTTTACGATGCTGTTCATTCATCCATTATATCAGACGACGCTGTTGACGTTGATTCCTGCGATTATCATGAGAAACGTTGTCAAAATCTCACATAATTATCAGGACATAAATATGCCTGTAAACAAGCACAATTTGCAAACTATTATGATACATTGCAATAACGATGTCTAATGACACCATAATGGCCAATGTTATGAAATAATGCGACGTACATTTAACTTTATTGATGTCATCTGGCATTTTGTAATGTTTACATTACAATAAAAAAAAACACAAATTAAATTATACAGTTGGCCAGTAGACTATAGGCTATTTACTTGTGATTTATTTGCAATCATGTAAAAACGTTATAAGCCAGCAAACGCGGTAGGCTACTTTATTATTGGTATTTACGACAGTGCAAGTATTCCACATTCTACATAGTATGCCTTTAAAGCTGCTTGTGAACCGATCATCTCTTCCTTCTAGTTAATTTATATCATCAAATAAACATGAATGAACATAAGAAGGAATGTTGTTTTAACCGCGGAAAGACGTCAATACACTCCGTTTTTCAAGTTCAAATCCTCCCATGTTAATCTACTAACTCTCCTGACTGCTTTGTCGGACAAAATGGCGGATGGCGAAGTGTGATTGGTCAAATCACCTGTCAATCAAGCTCCCTGCGAATGGTCAATTGACTGTAAGTTTTAGGAAGAAGCGTAAATCTTGAGAACAAATGCAACTGTACCTTTTATCTTTTGCCAGAGGAATTTCAGAATCTCACCTCCATCAGCTAAAGCGCTGCCACACAGAGCTGCAGAAAACACACAATACCAAACAGAAAGTTTAAGATAAATGGGACAAAAACCTAATATCTTATACAGTTTTCAGATAAATAGGGTAAGGTGGATATCACATTTCAACCCGTTTATTGAGTTATTTTGCTTGACTTTTTATCTGTGACATTTAATCGAATTTTGAGGTTTAATGATTAATTGATTTTGTTATTGGATATTACTGATCTGTAAATTGATTTTATGTTAGCCATAAAAATCTAAGAAGTTTGATCCAGACAGATATTGAAAGTCGATCTGTTTCCTTCTCCGTATCATCTGCATATGCACACGGAGAATCAAAACGTGCAGCCCTGCTAGTAAGGGCAGCATCCCTAAAGAAAAAACAACAGCTTGAAATTGAAAAGATGCAGCTCATAGCCAAAATGGAGGAAATAGAAATAGAAACAGCGCTTGCAGAAAGCAATGCTAATTAAAGGTACTGAAAGAGCAAGAACGCTCAGAGGACGGCACCTGATTCACCAGGTCATTCATCCGTGGGGAAAAGTAAAATGAAGGCCATCTCAAATCCAGTGTTTCTTGCAGCGCTACAATTAGACACATCAAGGGCCACAGACCACAGTAATAATTGTCAAGTAGATGACAGCATTATTAAAATTATGCAGAAGCAAAATTACTTGACAGAATAGCTTGTGAAACAGCAAACACAAATTCAGCTTCCAAGTAAAGACATCCAAGTGTTTATTGGTTTATTGTCCACTGACGTTCAAATCCTTCATCAGGTCCTTTGAGCATACCACAGAACATAAAACAGACAATGTAAAAGACAAGTTATATTATCTAGAACAATGCACTGCTGGAGAGTCACAAGAGATGGTAAGAAGCTGTGTATATATGCCATCAAGCAAAGGTTTCAAGGAAGCAAAACAATTGCTCTAAAGGCATTATGGAGACGAGCTAATAATAGCAAGTGCTTATATTGATGAAGCTTTAAAGTTGCCTCATATCAAGTCTGATGATGGAAAAGTCTTGAGTGCATATGCTCTGTTCCTGATTGGTTGTCGGAATACAATGGAATATGGAGGATTCATGGAGGAAATGGACAATCCTACTAATATGAGAGTTATACTTTCAAAGCTAACATACAAGATAAAAGATTTGTATCAATTACAAAGTATTGTTACTGACCTATAAAGCCCTAAATGGTTTAGCTCCTGTGTATTTAAGAGATCTTCTATCGCCATATAATCCATCGCGCTCTTTAAGATCGCTAAATTCGAGGCTTCTGGTCGTACCTTGGATATCTAAGTCCACTAAAGAAGGGAGGGCGTTTTCACATCTAGCTCCTAAACTCTGGAATAGCCTTCCTGATACTGTCCGAGGCTCAGACTCGCTCTCCCAGTTTAAAACTAGATTAAAGACGCATCTCTTTAGCCAAGCATTCACATGATGCATCTCATACCTTTTATACTACAGTTAAATCAGATCAAATGCATTCATATTATGAACAGCAGCTACGCTAATTATTTCCCATCTGCCTTTTTTTGTTGTTTATCTCGGGACGCCTGTCCCGAGATAACTCAAATAGAGTTCGTCAGCTCCAGTTATGTATCCAGCCTCTCATGGAGACTTCAGATGCCCCAACGCCTGTGATGAGACGATTTGACGCCTGTGAAGAGACGACCCAACGCCGGCGATATGTTATGCCCTAAATTTCATGATTAACTAACTGTATTTTTGTATGTATATTTTTGAAATGCATTTTCTGTAAAGCTGCTTTGAAACAATGTGTATTGTGAAAAGCGCTATACAAATAAACTTGAATTGAATTGAATTGAATTGAATAAAAGAAAGGTGGAGATCAGAAGCTTAAGAACATCAAAGAGCGACAAGCATCCAAAGAGAGGGTCCATGGCCCCTTTAGCTTGACGATCAATAAGGTCAACCTAAGCAGTAAGAGCAAGATTTACTCAATAGGTTGACCTTATTGTTCGTCAAGCTAAAGGGGCCATGGACCCTCTCTTTGGTAACTTTACTGGACCATCGCAATGTTGTAACAGCAAAGGTGAATCAGAAAGAGAAGTATCCTACAAAAAAAGGAATAACAAGGAGCCTCTTTGCAACCAAAATTTGCATTGAGGAAAGAAAACCTCAACATGTGTCAAGGAAACAGGTCAGTCCACCAAAGATACTCAATGCCTTTGAGTAACCATGTATGTTTTGCACAAAGAATCATGCTCTCGAGTCATGCAGTGAAATAAAAAAGGTCAGCCACATATGGTACGTTTGGAATTTCTGAAGTCTAAAGGTTTATGCTTTGGATGCTTAACTCAAGGCCATCTTAGTAAGACTTGCAAAAAGAGAATGGAATG
This sequence comes from Phoxinus dragarum, assembly GCA_033366665.1. Classification (NCBI taxonomy): domain Eukaryota; kingdom Metazoa; phylum Chordata; class Actinopteri; order Cypriniformes; family Leuciscidae; genus Phoxinus; species Phoxinus dragarum. The sequence continues at coordinate 45,651 of JARPMJ010006009.1, forward strand.
TAAAGAATGTTCCCCAAAACACCCAGACATTCTACACATCAAGGAGAACCAAAAAGGAACAAAATATGTTTAAATCAGACAAGAAGATCTCATGTGCCCAAGTCTCCCTTAAACACCAATAAAGATAACTGTGTGCTGTCAATAGTGCCAAAAGTCAAGTCAAACAAGAGTGACAGATATGTAGAAATGTATGCTTTCCTGGATGCAGGAAGTACTGCTACATTTTGCACTAAGGAACTGCAAAGGAAACTGAACCTGAAAGGGAAGCCAACTCAGACTCTACTGAACAGTTTTTGTAAAGAAAAGACAGGAGAACAAAAGTTAGTAAACAGGTTCATACTCACAGACTTGGAAGTGTGGTACATATCATGAGGTGTACCACCCAAAGAAAACCCAAATTCGAGTGTTTTTTGATCGTACTGCTTCGCTTCAAGGCATGTCTCTGAACAGTCAATTGCTACAAGGTCCAAACCTCACAAACACACTTATTGGTGTCCTTACCAGATGTAGGCATGTCTTACCAGACATACCAATAGTCATGATGGCAGATGTGGAGTCGATGTTCTATCAGGTGAGGGTTCCTGAGGAGTATGCAGATCTGCTTAGCTTTCTTTGGTGGCCAGAGTGCAGTTTAAATGCACCTATAGAAGAATTTAGGATGATGGTGCATTTATTCAGAGACGCTTCGTCATCTAGCTGTGCCTCTTATGCATTGAAAAGGACAGCAGAGGACAGAAAAGATGTAGCATCTCCAAAGGCTGTTGAAACAGTTTTGCACATGCGTTTCTTGATCAGTGGGTCAGATGGCTAGAAGATCTAACTCATTGTATACAATTCGCTCACCAAAAATGCCTGCAGGTCCCCCTCAGGTACCCTCTTGGTGGAAGTGAGCACAGTCAGAAGTGCTGTCTTTAGAGACATGATCTTAAGCTCTACTTACTCCAGCGGCTCAAATGGAGCTCTCTGCAGACTAGAAAAGACCACAGAGAGCTCGTAGGAGAGGATGAGGCACGGCTTGGGAGGATTTAACATACTGGCGCCTCTCAGAAACCTAATGACCAGATAGTGCATTCCCAGCAACCTACCATCAACTACATCTTGATGTGCTGCGATGGCGGCAACATACTGTACACTTTCAAGGTGGAGGGGACAGCCTGCGCTCCCACCTCTCTCGCAAGGAAGGAAAGCACTGAGCTGATCTGGCATTTCTGGTGGTCTTCTCGACGGGAAGAACACCACTCAGTAAACAGACTCCAATTCAAAGTATCAGCTCGCCTAGTAGAGGGAGCTCTGGCTTAAGTGATAGTGTCACCGCCACTCAAGTCCTCCATGTCTCCATGCCTCGTTCAGGGAATTAAAAAGCAGGCAGTAGGAGGACTTTTGGAAGACAAACAGGTCTACCTGTGCAGCCCCAAATCGACTCCAGATCCCCTGGACCACCTGGGGATGGATTCTCCATTCTTCTAAAGCGTGACCCTGCCTTGGCGTTTCATGTACGCAACTGTCGCAGAGTTGTCCGTACGGACCAACGCGTGCTTGCCCTGAAGCAATGGTTGAAACCGGCGGAGGGCGAGCAACACTGCTAGCAACTCCAGGCAATTTGTATGCCACTACAGCCGAGGTCCCATCCACGAGCCTGAAGCTGCATGCCTGTTGCACACAGCGCCCCAGGCCGTTCTGGAGGCATCCATTGTAATAACGTGACTGGACATTTGTTCAAAGGGCACTCCAGCCCGTAGAAAGGAAAGGTCTGACCAAGGGCTGAATGTGCGGCGACAGATTGGTGTGATGGTCACACAGAGTTTGCCGCAGCACCATGCCCATCTCAGGACTCGCCCATGTAGTCAGTGCTGAAGCACTAATCCTATGCATCAATTCAAGCGATGTTACCTAAATCCACCCCGCTCATATACTCTACTCTGTCTGCTAGAGGGACACCTCAGCCCATGAGGGCAAAGGGGCAGTGGCTTGGGCCCAGTAGCCACCCAGTGCATGTACCTGAGATAGGGTACTAGTTTTCCCTATTAGTGGGCCAATATGGAGCAATTAATACATTATTTTCCCTTAATATATTTGGACATGCTAAATTCCTCTTCAAATACTCAATGTGTTGTTGAAATTGAGGTCTAAATGATTTTTTATATATTTCTAGTCAATGTTACTGTTTACATTTCAGTTTTGACTTGGAAATGAGTAACTACTACAGACCCGATCACCGGATCAATACATCACAGAAACTATCGATCTATTAGTTTGTTACCTTGCAGGTACAGCATGTCAATTTCAGGCTGCTTCTTGATCATAGAGCCTTTTTCAAACTGACTGCCAAATTTGGAGGCTTCCACAAACGCTCCAGTGAGGGAAAAACCTGCTTCATGTGGAGTGATCTCGAACCAGGGGTCTGCAGACAGAAACACATCCATAAAACAGCTGACATGAGCATATTAACTGTCTCTTTCTTTCAAACAAACACACAGACCTCCTTCTTTTTCTGTTTGCATTGCTTGTCGATCACTGTGTAAATGGGAAGCGGGGTCTTTACTGTGCTGATCCAAATATTCTGTAAGTGTGTGTTCATCGATCTATAGAGATATGTTATTGTAGTGGAGATCAGGGACAGTTAGAAAAATTTCTTCAATCACAAGCAAGTTAAAGTGATAAAACTTGCTCAAATTATGTTTATAAAAGAAACGCGACCTAGAACTAGTGCACAATCTGAAATGTGTTTATTACTTTATTATTTTACATATTTATTTGAAATCACAAAACTTTGTTTATTTCCAGGTTAAAATTAGATTATGAATCCCATATTTACATTTTTTGCAAGTATGTTTCCTTTACCAGAGGATGGCAGGTAGATGTTTAGTACTCAATGTTGCAATATTGATACTATTGATTAAATATTTATATTACAATCTATAAAATTATTTAACACAGAACTTGTTAAACCTGAATGTGACGACCTCATAAATCACGTAAGTCATGAAGGCTGTGTTACGATGAATAGTTACAGACCTCTTTCACAAATGTCGTGACGATCATCGCTGCCCAGAAGTCAGTCAAGCTGAAGATGTCTTTCTCATAGTAATATTTCTTCAGTTTGGCAAATGAATCTCCCAGCTGACTGCAGGACCGCCGAGTCTCTGGATGATCTTGTCTTTCACAGACTCTAGTTTGGTGGACCAGTCTGGTTCCTGATATAAGGAGGCCATGCACCTTCAGAGGAACAACATACTGCTGTCATTTATGACATTCAACCCTTCTCTCTCTCTCTCTCTCTCTCTCTCTCTCTCTCTCTCTCTCTCTCTCTGTGTGTGTGTGTGTGTGTGTGTGTGTGTGTGTGTGTGTGTATGTGTGTTCTTTCTCAGGGTTTGTACCAGGTAGATCCAGAGACTCCGCTCAGATAAAGGACACAGTCCAGAAGAATGGTTTTCTGAAATGAACTAAGGATCCCAGCAAACCCACCATGGCTCTTTCTCCTCCTCCAGAACCCACTAATGCAATGTTTGGCACTTTATCCTGAAACACACATGGTTCAATTTTGCAAACATTTGATATATTTAGCAGCTACAAAAGCATTGTGTAGGTTATTTCAAGAAGATATAGTCAGACTCGGAGGTCGCATTAACCAAATTTTTTTTTTTAGCTGTGATGGAAAAATCTAAACGACATCCATAATTTTTACAGATTACACTGAGGGTGATCTATATATGCCTATTGTAACTGTAATTCCCACCCATCCCCTGTCCAGTTGGTGGCGAGTGTGTTCCAGTGGCGGCAGCAGAGCGCAAGTTCAGTCTCCAGATTAAAATGAAAACTGACACGAGAAATCGCCCACTATACCTTCAAAAAGGGATTTATTTAAGGGGACAGCCATTTTTAGAGGTGTCCGAAACCATAGTGGACGTTATTGAGTGCACTCATTCAATCCCACAATGCTCTGCAATAACAAGTGTACAACTGATGAACACTCAACGGCTGTCCGAATTCGCTCACTTGTTTTGATTTACTCCCTTAGGTGAACTGTATTAGTGGACTAATGAATAGTGATTAAGGGTTTAGGGGGGCGACTTTGGATTTAACCAGAAAGTCTGTCCAAGCCGATGTGTTTGATTAGGCTACAGTACCACACAGATGAGCACCCAGTTTAAGACCATTTTATAATTATAATTCCAGTTTGTTTTGTTTTAAATGGTGACCGTCATTAAAACTTGATGGATTCATTCAAATATGCATTAAATATTAAAGAACAGAAAAAAGATTACGTAACACTGTGCATATATTTTCCAAAACGCTCCTCTCTAGAGTTATTTTTTTCTTGCTGATTATCAAGTTTAAGTTTACAACGGGCTTTTCTGAGGTATAATGTTACGTGACATTGTTTGCAACACTGATTGAGAGATTGCATGAGACATGATACAGATTTTGGTAAGTTGAAGGCTACTGTATCTCTAAACATATTTTCTGATGTTCATTCATGTTTATTTAGGCTATGTTTACACGGAAACAATCTGAACAGAAAACGCAAAAGTGGCGTTGCGTTATCACTTTTTATTCTGCGTTTAGACGAGCGTTATTGGCGGGAAATCTGCGTGCATGTGGTGACGCAAAAGTGTGTGAAATTCGATGTAGTGTGCACTCCAGGCGGCTAGGTGGCAATGTGAAGCACTGAAAGTGAAAGAGCCGCTGACACAGTTCTTCTGTTTAATACGGTAAAGCTGCTGCTTTAACCCTCGGTGCTCTTCGCGTGTCACTCGATTTAAATTTTTTATTTTTTTGTCAATGAAATTAATGCTATATTTTAGTTTGATAATGTTTTTTATTTTCCTGTACTGGTGCATGCCTGTGACGTAAACACGTACGCGACGCCTTCACTGTCTAGCAGACTTTTGCGTTTTTACCGTTTTTACCCTTTAGACGGGAACGCGATGGTGGAGCGTTTTTAAGATTCCACTCTGGAGGGTGGTTTCACTTTTTTGAGTTTGTAAGCCCCAAAAACGCCGTTGCCGTGTAAACGAAAGGCACATCCGATAAAATATTTTTACGTTTTCACTCGCGAGCGTTCTCGTGTAAGGGCCTTAGTTCTGTAATGTAGTAAAGAGGGATGATCGGGTTCACTCACAATCCACGACAAGTTTCTCTAGTTCAACATTATTTTCATAATATAAATAAATGCATAGCCCATATGCATGTCTGTAAGCTTGTGAATAAAAATGAAAATGAACGAAAATAGAAAAAAGAGCTATTAATTGTCTTTTTTATCATTAAAATATGAAAATGTTGACGATCCTGTCCATTAAAATAAGTAACAGACAGTTCGAAAGTCTAACGTGACCCCGGAGTCAGACATATAAAGTATAAGATGTTTTACCACACTGCAGCGAATGCCAAGTTTCTGCAGGCTTTGCTGAACAGTATTTCTCCTGTCGACTCTAAACTTCTCCTCATTCTTATTCAGAGAGTGTTTGATTCTCACCTCACTGTTGCAGCGACAGACAGACAGACTGACCATGAACATCATCATCACACACTGATATTTATATATTTGTATTTGTAACACATAAATATTCTTGATTTGAATACAATTTGCCATGGGCCTAATGTTCATTTTAAACAGTTATTCTCAGAATGATCCATTTTGTTATACACTTTAATTGTGTAAGTAATGTAGTAGTATATGTAATAAAGTGCACTGCTTCATCATTGTAGGAATCTGAGCCGGATTACATACCTTTCCTGGAGTTTGGATGAACTCATCTATAAAACAGTAAAGTTGATATTACTTTAGAAAATATTTTGAAAACAACCAGGGGTCCTGAATCCCACAAAAATGTATGTGTACAGTGTATGTTAATATGATACGTTTTTTTTTTTTCAAACAGCAAATTAGTACATGTTATATGTAAAGTAAAAGTAAATACAAACTAGGGCTTTCACAATATCAGATTTTTCACCTTCGACCCCGGTTTTCATGGCCAAAAGAATACACGGTACAGATATGTTGCGATATCTTTAGAAACCTTAAACAAAATGTTATCAGTCAAACTCATCTTTACTTTGTTTATTTTGTGTTTTGCTTTCTTACACGCAGGCACAGAACTCGCATGCTAATTTGCAGTCGGCTGTAGTCTGTGCTGTGTTCAAGCCGACGCGAGGCGACAACTCTGTTGTTTTTTGTCGGTCGCTACTAATTCTTTGAAGTCGTCTTGGTGTGTTACGTTCATATTCTGAGGGCATCTGCTTACCTGAATATAGTACTGTATGCATCACCAATCTATCCTATACTATAGTAGTATTTCTTTATAATGGATTTCTTAGGGTAACGCATAGCGTGAAACTTTTCGTCCATCTGGTATAGCCTGTATAGTATTGCCTACATCACTAAGGTATGGCTTTGGTCATTTTATATCACTGTGGCGAGGGGGCATGGTTTAAGGGGCGAGGTCTGTAACGGGAGAGAGAGAAAGGAGACAAGAAAATGTAAGTAGTCTTTTAACACCTGTGTCTTGTTGCAGTAATTGGCGTGGAGAGACCGGATAAGCCGCTGTGGAGTGAGAGTAGCTATGTTTCCATCCACACGTTTTTATCTTAATTAAGTGATATCGAATGAAAAATGCCTTATGGAAACAGTAAAATTCGATTGAATTTCATGAATATCGACTCAAATGAAATGCGTTCGGTCTCATCGGATTTGATCTTGATCGATATACGGCTTATGTGATAAACGCTGATGGAAACGTTATTTGCCGAATAAATAATGAATAGCATTTTGTTTAGCAAAAATTTGTTCGCAAATGTTCGCTTGAATGTTTTGCGATTCAGTGCGAAAATGAATGGAAACACCTTAAAATGTCTCAAATCAATTCGATATACTAATTTGATCGCAAAACAGCATGTGACGTTGGATGGAAAACACACTTTCACCAGCTTTATTCGCGTTAATTTTTTTTACCGAACTTCAGATAATTCGATTGACAAGTGGATGGAAACTTGCTAGTGATTAGGCTTGTTCGACTTGAACCGGCGCTGCACAGACCGATCGGTTTATGACATCAAATGCTCATTATGCTTTTGAATCGTTCTCGCGGTACTTTGATGTCATAAACCGATCGAGTGGCCGACGACATAGTGAAAAGGGGCTGAGCCTTTCTGGTGGAAAGAGTTGATGACAAGCTGTGGAAAGAGTATTTTATGAGAGCCTGTTTTGCGCTTTGGGCGAGGCTACGGTGAATTCGCTGTGTATGCGCCTTTTGTTTGTTCTAGTTGTTTTGAGATTTCCAATAAAACGTACGAGTCCCAGTCACGCCGGCCCTGTCTTCTTCCTTCCAACACATGAACCTCATCCCAATAACTGTATTATTCCATTAAGCTACTTTAAGCGTTTTATATGTCTGGACGGAAGGGGAATCCTGGAGTATGGGAAACGTCTCGTTTACGTATGAAGGAAGGAACGGAGACGTATTTCGTTCCCTGAAGGAGGGAACGGGACGTATTTCGTGACCGACAAATAGGAATCTCGCTAGAGAGGCCAATCTACTTTGAGAGAAACTTAACAAGCCAATACACATTGGCATGCAATCATTTGCATCAGCTGCGCAGCCTCGCAGCGCGGGTATATAACGAGCAGCTGGTGATTGCACTGTAGTTTTTTGCTGAGGAGCGAAGCCTGATAATCTGGCCGCCCCGGCGGGCGGCAGCAGATGTCAGTCAAGTCAAGTCATCTTTATTTATATAGCGCTTTTTACAATACAGATTGTATCAAAGCAGCTTCACAGTGATAACATGAAAATAATACAAAAAATAATTTCATCATCGTCCACCTTTAAGGCAGATCTATAATATTGTTGAATATTAAATGTCCCCAACTAAGCAAGCCAGAAAGTAAGGCAACAGCGGCAAGGAACCAAAACTCCATCAGGTGACAGAAGGGAGAAAAAAACCTTGGGAGAACCCAGGCTCAGTCGGGGGCCAGTTCTCCTCTGGCCAATGAGTGAACAGTGTGTGAAGTTCAGAATGAATCAGAGTATTTGTCCAGTTCCGGTTGGCTGAAGTCGGAGTGGAGAGGAGGAGAGACTGGTTGACACTTCAGGTCAGCGGCGTCGTCGTGTCCTGGCGCTGGTCCTTCATCAGATCTGGATACGGCCTGGTTCCGGTGGACAGCGGTAAACCTCGGGATAGACAGAGAGACTAATATTAGCGTAGACGCCATCCTTCTTATGATGTACCAAGTACATCAGGATTACGGAAGTGTTCCCGGGTCCCGGCTGTTCTAAACTATGCAGCCTAATTATATAAGTCTATAATGTATTATGTGTATGCTAGGCCGAAGAGATGTGTTTTTAGTCTAGATTTGAACTGACAGAGTGTGTCTGCCTCCCGGACAATGGTAGGAAGACTGTTCCAAAGTTTTGGTGCTAAGTAGGAAAAGGATCTACCGCCAGCAGTCGATTTTGATATTCTAGGTATTATTAACTGCCTGGAATTTTGAGATCGCAGTAGACGTGAAGGACTATAACGCGTTAAGAGCTCGCTCAAGTACTGCGGAGCTAAACCATTTAGTGGCTTTGTAAGTGATCAGCAATATTTTAAAATTTATACGATGTTTAATAGGGAGCCAATGCAGTGTTGACAGAACAGGGCTAATATGGTCATACTGCCCTGGTTCTAGTAAGAACTCGAGCTGCTGCGTTTTGAACTAGCTGTAGTTTGTTTATTAAGCGTGCAGGGCAACCACCCAGTAGAGCATTACAATAATCTAGCCTTGAGGTCATAAACGCATGAACTAATTGTTCTGCATTATTCATTGAGAGCATATGACGTAATTTAGATATATTTTTAAGATGGAAGAAAGCGGTTTTACAGATACTAGACACATGACTTTCAAATGAAAGATTGGTATCAAAGAGCACACCCAGGTTCCTAACCGACGACGAAGACTTAACAGAGCAGCCATCAAGTGTTAGACAGTACTCTAGGTTATTACGTGTGGAAGTTTTTTGTCCAATAATTAGAATCTCTGTTTTTTCTGAATTTAGTAGTAGGAAATTACTAGTCATCCAATTTTTTATATCAGCTATGCATTCCGTTAATTTTGTGAATTGGTAGGTTTCGTTAGGTTTGAAGAAATATACAGCTGAGTATCGTCGGCATAACAGTGAAAGCTAATTCCATGTTTCCTAATGATATCTCCTAATGGTAGCATATACAGAGTGAACAGCAGCGGTCCTAGTACTGAGCCTTGTGGTACGCCATACTGAACTTGTGATTGATAAGACATCTCTTCATTTACTGCTACAAACTGATAACGGTCAGATAAGTATGATTTAAACCATGCTAGTGCAATTCCACTAATGCCAACATAATGTTCGAGTCTATTTAAAAGGATGCTGTGGTCAATGGTGTCAAATGCAGCACTAAGATCCAGTAATACTAATAGAGAGATACAACCACGATCGGAATGATAAGAGCAAATCATTTGTGACTCTAACGAGAGCTGTCTCGGTACTATGGTACGGTCTAAATCCGGACTGAAAATCCTCGCAGATATCATTTCTTTCAAGAAAGGAACACAGTTGTGAGGATACTGCTTTTTCTAATATCTTTGACAGAAATGGCAGATTAGAGATCGGCCTGTAATTGACTAGTTTTGTAGGATCAAGTTGCTGTTTTTTAACAAGCGGTTTAATCATAGCTAGCTTAAAGGTTTTTGGTACGTATCCTAGAGACAAAGATGAATTAATGATATTAAGAAGAGGATCTATGACATCTGGAAGCATCTCTTTCAGCAGCTTAGTCGGTATAGGGTCTAACATGCACGTTGTCGATTTAGATGATTTGACGAGTTTGCAAAATTCTTCCTCTCCTATAGCAATGAATGAATCAAATTTTCCCTCAGGGAGACTACAATGCACTTCCTGATGCGATACTGTATTAGACGGTTGCATAGTTTATAATTTTGTCCCTGATATTATCAATCTTATAAGTGAAGAAGTTCATAAAGTCATTACTGCTGTGTTGCTTGGAAACTTCTGGGCTTGAAGCTTTCTTTTTCGTTAGTTTAGCCACTGTTTCAAATAAATACCTAGGATTATGTTTATTTTCTTCTAATAGGGTTGAAAAATAAGCCGATCTAGCAGCTTTTAAAGCCTCTCTGTAAGCAATCGAGCTCTCCTTCCATGAAATCGAAACACCTCTAGTTTTGTTTTCTTCCAGTTGCGCTCCTTTTTCTGGCTGCTCTCTTAAGGGCCTGAGTGTGCTCGTTGTGCCACGCCGTTGGACTATGTTCTTTAATCTTCTTTAAGCGCAGCGGAGCAACTGTGTCTAAAGTGCTGGAAAAGAGAGAGTTAAAAGTTTCTGTTGCAATATCAAGTTCTTCTAAGCTATCCGGGATGCTGAGATGATGAAACTGATTAGGAAGATTATTGATAAAGCAATCTTTAGTGGCAGAAGTGATCGGTCTAACATATTTATAACACGGAGTCGGCTTTGCAGCCTTGGCTAAATGTAATTTACACGAGACTAGATAGTGATCTGAGATGTCATCGCTCTGCTGCAGTATTTCAACGGCATCAATATCTATTCCATGTGATAGTATTAGATCTAGAGTATGATTACGGCAATGAGTCGGTCCTGACACGTGTTGTCTAACTCCAATTGAGTTTATAATGTCTTTAAATGCCAATCCCAATGCAGATGTGGCGACGGGACATAGGTCTCCATTCCCTCCTTCAGGGAACGAAGGTTACATACGTAACCAAGACGTTCCCTATCAGTCGGTCACTTCGACGTATGTCGTGACCAACAAATAGGAATCCCTACCAAAGCGCCATAGCTGCTGCACCCCATCCAGCGCCCTGTGCAAGCCTCTACACCTTCTTGCCTGGAAGGATGATAGGAGGAGGCTTACACAGAGTGAACCTGTCACTGTTGTTCCGTGATAACCCATACAGTGAGATTATTGGATAACACTGGGAAAGCATGCCCGAACTGAAGGAGGAGAACGCTGCGGAAGCCACATTCTCGAGGAGTTAAGTGGAGAAATATGGTAAATGGACTGCATTTATATAACGTTTTCCCAGACCCAATGGATTGATTGGTTCAAAATTGTAGCAGTACGTTTCAGACATACAGTTACCAGTATTTATATTATAGAATATTTAAGTAGATGTTAATGTATGGAAATACAATCTCCCACAATATTTTTCACCCTCAAACTGATTGTGTATTTATTCACTTGTGTTAGTGTGCAGA
>JARPMJ010006010.1:0-56898 GCA_033366665.1 Phoxinus dragarum
GAGACTCATTCATCCTCTACGCTACATTTGAAACCTGTTGCTGGGTGAGGAGAGCGAGAGAGAGAGAGAGAGAGAGAGAGAGCTCTCCTCTGATCGACTGAGTGTACCAAGAAGCAGATAGATGACGGAGATTTAATTGCTAACGTCTGTCTAGTAGCATACAGTAAAAATAGCTGCAGTAACCAGTCCATCCGTCCAATCCCGGGGCTTCTATTCACTCCCTGGCCAATTACAGTGCGATTGGCAGAGCAAACAAAGACTTATTGGTTGTTAAGTTGGCCTCTCATCTCTGGAGTACCCTCCCCTCCTCTGTTCCACACACAACATCTGCAAACACCTGATACGCGTCCAGCACCCTGCTGCCCTACACTCTTGTTAAATTGTTACCCACCTTTCGCTAAGCCAGCTCCGACAATTAACAACACTGCTTTTTACTTCAAAGGGCCACTGGGCCTGTAGGTTTAACCTTGCTGCTCCTGAAGATTTGTTTTTGATTTTCATGAGATCCCAAGACGCTTCAACTTTGTTCTTTCACTCTTGCCGCAGTGTCTAGAGCCAAGCTAGCTGCCAGACTTGGTTATATATTACAAATCTCAGGCTTTAAGTAAAAAAAAAAAAAATTTACAGTGACAAATCTGGAACTCAAAAACATTTTGGCCTGAAATTGTTGCATGACGCTTTAAAATGTGTAGAATTAAACAATAAGTGAATAAATCAATAGATGTCTATCAATTAAAAACAATTAAAACATAAATGTAGTTCTGTTTTTATTGCCCCTTTTATTTTATTGGTCATTTTGCACCTTTTATTGGGAAAAGAAAACAAAGGGAAAAGTGTCAGGAATCGTCTCAATCCGCAATCAAACTTGCATAGTCTACATGAGCGTCACCGCTCAAGGTGTTAGAGTGCATACACTAACCTCTACGCGTTTTACACTTGTGGAGTCACTAGTATCGAGTGACTCCACAAATGATCCCAAATATTGGATTGGATGATAGCTAAATAGCAATGGGTTTTAAAGCATCACAGTGTGGTGAAGGAGCCTCAGGCTTGTGCTACAGCTGTAGGCCTCTCACAGCACTAATGTCCAACTGCGGCTCTCTGCTGCCGTTCAGAAGCACACTCCATTGAACCTTCCGTGCAGCAGAACACTCACTTTATGTGTCTGCAGCCGTCTGTTTTCATCGGGCAGCAGGCAGAGCATGCAAGCAGTAGCGTGTGAAGCGTGTTCGGGCGCCCCCTCCCAGCGTATCACCATAGCCCCACAGATGCCCCCGCAGCACCAAGAGTGAACTAGAGCAAATGCGTTTATGAATTAATACTGGGGCAGAGGGGTCTGCGTGGGTGTAAATGTATGTGTGTGACAGAGAAAGCGAGAGAGAATGAGAGCGTGGGGGGTGCAAGGAGGGTTTAGGGTGTGTGTATGTGTGTGTTGTGCTGCTCTTTTTCAGTGAGCCAGCCCCCGTTGCAGCCCTAGGATGTGAGCTGTCACTTCAGATAGCTGGTGATGAGGCACAGAGCTGTCAGGAAAGGTGAAGACGGCCCAGAATAGGAGAGAGAAAACGAGCGAGACTGACTGACGGACTGGTGGAGAGGATTTCACAGGGGAAAAATGCTCATTCGTCAAAGACAGAGCAAGCGATGAGATGAAGAGAGTGATTTTCCAGTCAGATACAGGACAGGATGTCACTGCATCATCTAGAATCGCAAAAAAAAAGAAAAGTGTGTGTCATTCACTAATCATACATGTGCATGTACATGCACAATTTTAAAATGCTTTCACATGGAGATCGTGACTAAGTTTGCACTTAATACAATTATTGAATACACACTCTTACATGTACATAATAAAATAATTCAGATTCATGGAGCATTACCTTTTCTGTGCATGTAAGTACACAAGTATGGAATTAGTAGTGAATAAGACCTTAAAGGTAGGGTAGGTCAGAATTGTCTAAAAAAACTTTTATTCAAATTTGTTTAAACTGTCTTTATATACCAATACATAATTAAAATGTAAGTACTTTGAAAAAGAGAGTATAAAAATTGAGTGACTATAGTGTATTTAATCTTCAAAAACACAGCTCATTAATTCCATTTACTCCCACCTAAAAATGGGTGCGCGACTGCGTGCACATGGGCAGAGCCAATAATAGCGGCGGTAGTCATGGCGACGGAGAGTGACAGTCGCGCAAGCCAATCACTTGTTTCGTCCCGAATGGAATTAATGAGCTGTGTTTTTTGAAGATTAAATACACTATAGTCACTCAATTTTATACTCTCTTTTTCAAAGTACTTACATTTTAATTATGTATTGGTATATAAAGACAGTTTAAGCCAATTTGAAAAAAAGTTCTTTAGACAATTCTTACCTACACAACCTTTAATACATATACGAAATACTTGTGGGGAAATATTTTGGTCTCCATGAGGAAAACAGCTTATAGATCATACTAGGTGATGTTTTGAAAATGCAGAATGTTTTCTGTGATGGTTAGGGGACAGAATATACCGTCTGTAAAGTATACAAATTAGGTCTATGGAATGTCTCAATAAACATGAAATCATGTGTGTGTGTGTGTGTGTGTGTGTGCGTGTGTGTGTGTGTGTGTGTGCGTGTGTGTGTGTGTGTGTGTGAGTGAGTGAGTGAGTGAGTAAGTGAGTGAGTGAGTGAGTGAGTGAGTGAGTGTGTGTGAGAGAGAGAGAGAGAGAAGGAGAGAGAGAGAGCGAGAGAGAGGAGAGAGAGAGAGAGAGAGAGAGAGAGAGAGAGAGAGAGAGAGAGAGAGAGAGAGAGAGAGAGAGAGAAAATATTCAGGGAGAAGCCGAAAGAAGCAAGCCTTTCTGGCAAAACCTCCACGTTTTTTATTATTTTTATTCAAATGTCCTCAAAACAGTTCACAATATGCACTCATTTTGTTTGTGGTCGGGTCTCCCATATGTTAAAACTTAATTTAAAAATTGGTTGGGTATTACATTTGGTGAAATAAAGTTTTAATACTTCACTCTACCGACCACAGAATCCTCTAAAGTTAAGGAAATTGGGAATAAAAGAAATAGCTGTTTGCACCTCCTCACTTTCAAGCCACAGTCAAATTGCTGCACCGTTTGATCGTGTAAAAACGATCATTACAGCTTGGTTGTGATTATGGTAATACCACATCTTATTTATCAATATGAGGATGACACTGAGATTCTGGTGGTATGAGCAGATGGAACGGAAATGTTTTCCTAGCTTGCTAAGTAATTACAAGAAAACTGCACAGATAATAATGGTGTGATTCAGTGTGGTTGCCTTTTCCAGCGAAGGAATCAAAGTATCCTGGCACACGTAACTAATGTGCCCCTAAGTAGTATAATTTTTTTTTAATGATTTTGGTTTCGTGTATCTACCCCGAAGTGATAAAATTCTGTATAAATTGTATAAAGGCCAGACAAGTAGTTTTTTAAGGCTTGGTTTGTAGGAAATGACAAACCTGCGCACATATATTCAAATGCGCATAACTATAGAATTAATTCTTTATGCGCACAAGAGCGCCATCAGCGTTTCTCACAGGTTCGCGTTAAAGTCTGTGTGTGTAGAGAGAACGGTGTCGTCTTAGCGACTCTAATTTAATAACAAATTATCTTTTCGACGGAAGTGAATCAATCAAAACTAACTTTAGCTGGAAAATATCTTTATTCAAGAACCGCTATGAAGCCAAAACAATCTCTGTTACCTTAAATTATCCGTTTATGACAAGCCGCTTTGAAACAATCTACATTGTTAAAGCGCTATATAAATGAAGATGACTTGACTAAAAGAACTGAAAATGAAAAAGGCACCAAGTTATCGATACCACAGCAAAAACAACTAGCCTAACAAATAAAGTTTGAACATTATTATAGGCAAGTGAACAGTCAGTCATTTTTTTTTAATAAAATACACTTATTACAAGATAAATAGAAAATAACAACGTTACAAATAAAGTAAGGTCGAACTGTAATGTATTCAGGTACAGAGGTAATAATTAGGCCTAAATATAAAATACATGTTCACTATAAATGAAATATAGATTAATCTTTGTTACAGCTGCGTTTTGATGTTTGATTAACATTAATGACTTAGACAGCAGCAGGTATTTATAGGTTGCTGTCACTTCAAGACTGAATGCACGGATCCAATATAATGATACACATTTGGACTGGTATTTTGACAATTTTTTAGTGTATGTGTCTGTTCAAGCACATGGATATGCAAAAGAGGAATCGATGCTGTTTGTGCGAATCTGAAACGCCCCTCTCTGTGTGCGCTGTGCGCACAGATAACAGCGTGCAAATACTGAATTGACAGTGAAACTTGGCAACTAATTCACAAAACATCTGTGCCGAACCGTGGAGCCTGGTCCGTATGAATCATGGATCATAGATCACAGATCACGGATCAACTACGATCCATTTAACCCCTATTATTTGAAACATTACTACTATTTATTTTTTAGATGTAAAACTTTTTTAATACACTTAAAATATTCACTATTTTAAAAAATCTGTCTGGTTTCACAAATATTGTGTTAAAATTACACGAAACTGAAAGAATAATAGCCTATCCCATCCTTTTTCACTGAAACGCTGTGCTGAACACAATGCTTTGAGACATGGCACATGGACGCTGTTGCAATTTGAAATCTCTTCAATATGGAGGTCGGCAAGTTGCATCAAACAGCCAGATCAGGCCCCATATGTGGATACCAGCCAGTCGTAGATTGCTCCCATATTCTCTCTCTCCAGTCACTCCAGAGCTAAAAATACAAATTCTGATGGAACAGACTAATTACACTGAGACCGGCTTTCGGGAGGAAATCACGGCCTCGGCAAAGAACGACAGCGCATACTTTCCTTCTTAGGTATTAACTTTGTTCATCTCCTCAGGATTTCAGTCAGGTGCAACAGTTTGAAGCTCAGATGAGCTCATGATGGTTTCTGAAAAGTGGATTTTACCATGTGAGTCATCGACGAGCTCAACAGCGCAACATTTGACCTTAAAAGAAGGCACGCCACAGCCCACAAACACATGGCCTTGAGAGACTCCTATATATTGGCTTCGAAAATCCCACCACTAATTTGAACCGTTTTAGCCACTTTAAAGAGAGACTGATTTAACTTTGATGAAAACGGAATTGCCTCTCACAATGTGTCTTTCAGTTCAGAAGTTTAACACACTGCTGACCAACCGCTCAAACCAGCATGCTCAGCTGCGGCATCTGTCTCTCGTAGTGAAAGGACTGCTGGCGTCATCAGAAGATTATTAAAATGCTCACTATTTTTGTTACTGTTCCAAAACTAGTGAAATGCCTCCATAGACATTATTTTAAGGTCTGAAGTGCATGAGGATTAATTCCAGAAAGTAGGCAACTTTATTATACCTTCTTCTGATAGAGAATTGTACCTTCATTGCATAAAATAAAATATTTAATAAATATAAATAAAATAAAATGTTAATTATAATTATACTTCTCAATTGTTGATTTTAAATATAATTAGTTTCAATCATTTAAAAAATAAATTAACTCTTTCAACGCCAGCGGTTTTGTAAAAAAAAAGTTGCCAGTGTTTTTTCACACATTTTTATGGCCCCCAGAATATTTTGTTTAATGAATATCGGAACATGCAATATATCAAAAGAAAGAACAGACCCTCTGATTTAAACAAAACAAAAACAAACACTTTTATTCTAGCTTCATGCGTTCTTTTTTATAAACACTTGAATGTGGGTAAGTTTCATAAAAAAAGCAACATTTTGAGCAAAAAAGCTGAGAAAATCACAAATACTATGTCAGGATCTGATTCTATGAGCGATACATGGAGTAGATCGAGTCCATCAACACCACCAAAGCTTGCACACCACATTCCTAACCACTTGGTCAACATTTACTAACATTAGGGCCATTTTGATTTATATATTTATTGTTGATGTTTGCATTATTTTTCATATGCATCTGCTTACATATGATATCAGTCATTTCAGCTTCTTCTTTGCCTGTGTTTTGATCTAGGAATACCATACTCATTCAGGAGATGCGTAATAGCACCCCCTACCTTATAACAGTGATCACACGGAAAGCCATAAAACTTATCAATGGCAAGAGTTAAAACAGTTAAATACAATAAAATTATAAACATTTATATTTATGCTTTTTTTTATGTATCATCTGTACTAAAATCAATTATGAGTTCAGTCTCTATGTGCTTCATGCATGGTTGCATGTAGATTGTTCCAAATCAATCATTTACTAAATGAGGTTCTACTTCAGTTAAGAAACTGTCATTAAAGACAGCTGTCTGTGTAGGAAGTAGACGGGACACTTGCTATTGGAGCAGAGCTTAAGCCTCAAATCTGTTTGGTTACATGACTGGTATCAGGCCGAGAGCATCAAAAGTCAGAAGTCATAAAGTCATTAAAAACTAATCCTTGTATGACAGAGCCAGTTCTCCCTGTTCCACCTCACATCACGGCAGACTTAACCCTGATGCTCCAATTCAGCATCATTGAAATGCTCACACCAGATCAGAGCAGAGTGTGGTTACATTGGAGCCGGAAATTCAACTCGGACACGTATTACACAGGCTAGATTATAGCTATCCAGAATAATTTTGCTGGTTATTAAACAAAACAGAATTAATGGAAGAAATGAATTAGGGCAAGGCCCTTTTGTAACATCACATGGCTGCTGTGCAACTAAATGCCACATAAAACTGTATTAGGTCTTGGAATTTTGGGAAAAGTTTTAAAGTGAGTGCAGCTTGAAAAGAGGAGGGTAAAATAAGTACTCAGCAAGGCAAGAATAACAGTCTGGCCAAGCTGCTTTAGAAACATCTGTGTCTAATTACAAACTACATCCTACCAGAGATCCACAGCAACAAGAACAACTCAGGCAAAGCTGAGAGTTCAGGAATTATGTCAAATTTAGGTTCCACTGAACATCAGCTAATTTAGCCTCGGTTTTCCATAAAGTGTTCTTCAAGGAAACTTTTCCTGGAGGGCTCGAAAAATGCTTCCTTTTTTAAACACCCCCCCTCAAAAAATAATATTAATAATTTGGGCTCTGTAAACCCGCAAAACAGCTCCTAGTGTTTGTGTGTTCTTCACTTTGTTTCAAAGCAAAAACAATGCAGGGAGTGTAAAGCTTTTTATAGCAATATAGTGATATCATGTTATCGCTAATTTAGGGCCAGAAGGAGCGATTGTGACTTCAAAAGGGAATGGAACATGGAACTCAACCAGAGCCTGAATAAATGAGCAGAGTGTGTAAACTGGCAGAAATCCGGAACAAACAGCGAATTGGCAAACTGTGCGTGTCCAGCAGTGTGCTTTTCCCCCCTCTCTGCTTTCCCCTTAGTTCTCGATTGAGATATGAGACGGGACAGGCAGACACATACGAGCACGCACATGCAAAAACTACATGACCATTAGTGTCACGCCGCGGCATTTGCATGTCTAGCGTGTGACTTTAAACTCATCACGACATGGCTAGCAAGTGACAGTGGTGATCAATGTCTGTCATGGCGAGTCTTTGAGTGTGGCTTTCAAGTGATCGAGCGTGGTGGGCAGTCTGCTAGTGGGATGTCACCGCCGGACGGCCCAGAGCCATGTTTCTGCACCAGCATGTCAGCCTGTCCATTATCCGCAGTGACAGGAGTGGATATAACCCAAAGTGGCACTGAGATAGCTTCTTAACACATGAAAAGAAACATCATGTTCTCCCCAAGAATTTGAATATTTCATCCAGGAATAAAAAATGGTAAAGACATGCCCTGGGACTGCACTTAATGTACCGAGCCCTTATATATAAGATCATTAGTGGCATGAAAGATGAGATCATGACCACATTCTCATCAAGGCAATCAATTAAAGATGACAAAAGTATATTTTTTGGGAGGGGCATTTTTTCCCCACACTTAAAAGACAGGAGAGATTTTGGGAGACCCTCTAAAATTTAATAACAGGACATGCCACTGAAATAGGGATCCCTGATATTAAAAACATGGCTGATACTGATATTAAAATGTATACTATTTTGTCTAAATACATTAAAATACATCCTTAAAACAGTAGGTTTTAATTGCTGTGAATTTTGGCACCAGAACATTATAATGTACAGTATGAAAAACAGATTTTCATTTTGAGATTTGATGAAAAATTAAATTATTTTTGAAGATATTTTTTGAAACGTTAGAATCTCATTAAAGTCCCTGTAAAGTCAAAATTAAGTACCCGGTATGTGTTCTGAGTTTGTCACACCACAGAAAAATATGTTATTAGCCACCCACCCGCGGGAGGGGGGTGTCCCCTGGCTGAGCTGAAACCACGGGAGGGATAAAGGCCGAGGCGGGAGATAGTCGGTTCGGCCCCATTCACCAGTAACAGCAGATTGTCAGTGAGTCCCAGTTGTCTCCGACTAAAGTTTATAAACCTATCATGTGTAAAATGATCACTACAGAGACGGGTGTTGGGTGGTGATCCTCAGCACTCCATCAAGGTGGCTCTTCAAAATTAATCCACCTTTTCTTGATATGATCGTTTTTCGGAAATTTCAATAAGGATACCGATCTGTTTTATAAGTGGCATCCAGGCAATACGCATTTCCGTGACGAAGGCATAGCTAGCTAGCAAATTGTAGGCTGTAGTAACTAATAGTACTGAAAGTAAATTGCGGTTGAGCGGCGAACTGAGGCGAATGTGCTCTAGTTATATTATTAGGGGTGGATTTTAAAAAATCCTGAACACAGCAATGGGTAAAAAACTGTTTAATGGTCTAACTCCCCAATTCAGTACTACACAGTTCACAGTGTTTGTAATGTGTTTTAGCAATACATTTCTAACATTTATAATGTGTTTACATTTTTATTTTTTATTTATTGCCTTTACAGGGACTTTAAATAAAAAATATTAGCTAAAATATATCCAATAATTGAACAATACAAAAAGCTGATAATAAAGTTATTTGGTTTGGGTTATAAACACAATAATTTGCCCTTTTTGCCAATATTTAAATTCTTTATGTTGTCCCCTAAATAAATCATTTTAAAATACTGCAAGTGAATTTAGGCATCACAACATTATAAATGTACAGTATGAAATATGGATATTCGTTTTGAGATTTGATAAAGATTACATTTATTAAATTGTTATTGTGTTTTTAAAGATTATCTTTAAGTGAGAGTTAGAAGACGACAAAGATAATGTGAATGGGAATGTTAAAAAAAGTAATAGGAATAATAATATGAGAGTGCACAATTAAATATACAATATGGTCTGATATCGATTAAAAAAACTTTAATATCAGCCAATGACCGATATGGTTCTTTGATGAACAGATTTTAAATGGAATGTCCTGGGCTAAAAGAGTAAATTAAGATAAAAAAATAAAAAAAAACTATTAATGATAGAATAGCATTATATCAATCGAAAAATAAGTGCTGTGGGTTGACAGGCTGTCTCCGCCCCGCTGCTGAGGGGAGATGGGTAGAAATGGCGTCTTGTGCTTGGATGTGTGCTCCAAGGGCATATGCTTTGAATTCAGTCATTCGCAAGTGATTTAAAAGCCAATTATGTTGTTGTTGCTGTTGTAATTACCCATATACAGTGGATGGTTCTGTGGTCTAATTGATTACTATCAAGGCATTTGTTTCACAGCAACAGAAGACAGAGGGGGAAAAAAAACTAAATCATTTCAGTGTTAATTTTAACAGCTGCACTAGTGCATCTTTATATATGAGAGAATGCTTTCCTCAAAATGAGTTGTAGAGGAAAGAACTGAGGATCATTTAAACTCAAAATGTAGAAGGCAAAAACTTAAACTCAACCGATTTCCGACTCCGTGGATCTGTGCATGTTGTCGGCGGCTCTACCAGCTGACAGAGACACCCATGGTGTGTAAAAGATGCTCGAAGAGGCGATTTCTCTGTTTGAGCTGCCGTTGTGAAGTGACATTTACCTAATGCCGCTCGAAACCTCATTGCAATTAGTGGGCGGCTGATAGCGATGCGGGCTGACTCACACGGACAGCGCAAGCTTCTAAACTAGTCCTCGCACACCCACGGTAGGCGCTCAAGTCCAGGAAGCAGGAGCTGGAAGGCTGCTGCATGCTCCAGTAAACAGACGTGTTTGCTACTTGCCCGCGCCACGTTTTTGCGCCTCGCTTCACCCCCTCCAAACACCGGGGTCGAGTCAGACAAGCCTTAATGGACACTCTTTTCGGCTGTTGGTGACTTTTTCCGACTGCAACTGCCAGGAGACAAGCTCCATAATTACATCTGAGGCTCCGGGGAGGAGGAAAGTGTGGGGTGTCTGACTTGTTAGGGCTCAACAATGGCTCAGACCAAATCAGTGAAGTTTGCACAAAGCAGCACACTGGCCCGCACACAAGTTACGGTTTCTGCTGTCGGCAAAATGCACGCCAGGAGCAAGAGAACCAATTAAGAGCTGACTGCAAGGGGCTACTGTGACCTGGTTTCTCTACTTTCTAAAGGACAAATACTGAGAAGTACATTTAACCATTTATTCTGAATAGGCTGTGATGTGACAGGATTGTACATTGCGGTGGAGAGCTGCATGGTGGCAACACAAGAGGTGTGTGAGCCTTTACATTACCCATGCTCACATGAACTCATCCTCTCAACATGCATACATACAGTACACATGCTCATCATGTATGAGCATGGGTAAATCATTCATATTTGGAGATATATAAATTTAGGGTCAGTACGATTTTTTTTAGGGTAACACTTTATTTTAAGGTGATGTAGTTACACGTTACTACATGAACTTTCTATCATAATAACAGTAAATGATGCATAATTACAAGTAAGTAACCCTAAACCAAACCCTAACCATAACCATAACTCTATAGTAAGTACATGTAGTTAATTGCTCAGTACTTATATGACTAAGTACAATGTAACTGTCATCTGAAAATAAAGACCAAATGAAATTAGTACTTTTATTCATCAAGGATGCATTAGATTAATTAAAAGTGACAGTAAAGAAAATCACAACATTTTGATTCGTATATCTAACGTAATAGTTTTTAATTGATAATAATAAGAAATATTGAGCATTAAATCAGCATGTTAGAATGGTTACTATTTTTACTATACTTTTGACCAATAGCATAAGGGAATTTTAGAGCCCAAACGTTTGAACAGTAAAACATCAACATAATAAAATCATCCAAATGAATAAATAAATAAAATCTATATTATCAGCACACATTTGTACCATATCAGTTATTGGCCAATCAAAACAAATTAAAATGATATTACCCTTTAAGTATGTTACTTAAAAACAGCAGACAATTACCAGCATATCAGTTTCGGCAAGAATTTTAATATCAGTGCATACCTACTATAGTATTTCAATTGCAGTGTATACCAGCAGAGCAGAGTAACGTTTGGATGCATGTATGGGTGGCGTGACCTGCGCCTTTTCCTGCCCCCATTATATCATCATTGATAGCTTCCAATGTTTTTGTAATGTTTTGTAGCAATTCACAAAGTGAACCCAAGGAAATTGTGCAGTGAACTGAATTGAAACTGCCAGTGGCCTTCTGGCAAAAGGTCAAGAGGGATAAATTGAGGACGCCGTGTCTAATAGAGATGCTGTGTGAGGACTTTAGACACACTGAGAGGTGTTTTCTGTTAAAAGGGTCGCTCAGAGTAGAAGCTGGGAGATTTGTGGAATAAAAAAACCTGTTGTGGAACAGGATGTGAGAGGTTAATTGGTACCCTGTGTGAAAGCTGTTAACGAGTGGAACACCCAGGATGCACTGGGACATTCCAGCAGTGCCATGAGAAATAAACGAGTGTGGGGAATATTTCCTTTGGCCTCGGTATCGTCCTCTCTGAAGAATACTGGTCACGCCTGTAAGCTGGACCGTGTTAACAATGTCTCGCTGCACCTCGCTGGTTCACACTGTTGGAGCACTCACATACGCACTCATGCGGACACACACAAACGTACTTTGGGCTCTTATGGCTGGGCACCTCCTCTTGTGATTGCTCACTGGTTCCATAAGGAGTCTGAAGTGGAGCGCTGTGGGCAGACAGGGGACGTGGATGTAGAAGACTAGCAAGCGTAAAGGCCTGTATAGTCCAGAGGCTGTCATGAGCCTGGGGGTAAAGCAGACATCCTAATCACCCTTCTAATGGCACACAGATTCTTTCTTATGTCTGAGCCGTGCACCTCAGGCCATGTGCCACTTCCAGCCAATACTACAATACCCAATACAACCACAGAACCTCCCCCTACCCGACCTAACCTTTTGTTTTCTTTACTCGGCAGTATCTGCGCTTGTGTTCGGTCCGCATTTCATTGGTTTGTGAATCACTTCCTGTAAACATTTAGACAGGACGCTTGCAATGATGCCGCTATATTGACTTAAAGATAAAACCTCCATCTGACAGGTGACGGCTCAGGAGAGGCACCCTCTGCGGTTTTTCCCAAACGCCTGCTGCCCTCTGAAAATGTGCAGTGCTCACTCCAAAGACAGCTTGTTCAGTCAAATTACAGGCTTCTTGTGCCGTGTGTCGCTGTATACGACAGCACGTCATTTCAGCGTGGCTTGCGCCTGCTGCCATGTAGTTCTGGGGAAGTAAGGTGTTTCTCACAAGTGACAACACTTAAGACTTTCACCCACAGCACTATGGAAACAATCCCACTGCAGTCTTACCTGAACACGCTAAGCAGTGATGCACGAGCAACACCATCATCTCACACTCAAATCAGAGGGGGCTCATCTACAAATCTGCAAGGCGCTATGAAATGCATTGATACAAATATTTGCCATGAATTTAATAAATTCATAGATTTCAGACAGTAGATAAAAATACAGTGACAGTAATTAAGACAACAATTTAAAAGCATTGTAAAAGCATTTGCTCCACACTAACTTCTAACAAATTATGAAAAAAAAATTTTTTTTAAAAGAAAGGACACCAATACCAATTCAACTTATAAATGTATAACTGTTCTTATTTTTGGTTAGTTGCCTAAATTAATGAAATAATAATCAACTACCTAGCTTTAAAACGATTTAGATTTTCAATTAACGCAATATAAAATATATATTTTTATATAATAAAATATAACAGTGATTGAAAACTAAAACATTTGTACGTCAACGCAAACTCTAAAAGTCAGATGTTGCCGTCAACAGTGTTATGAACAACAGCACAGACAGTACTATAGATAACTCATTATACTAATAAGATGTTCAGGATAACACTCTTATCTCAAGGTGATCTTCATAACTTATGAGGTACCCTCAGCTCTTTTATCAAAATCATCTTCATAATCATCTCAAATCCTAAACCCCCCTAAATATTTCCAGGGCCAAGAAGGAAGTTCTGAGTACTATAGGAACAGCATTCATCTGCCCACCATGTGCTCCATGTCATCTCTAATCAGAGGCCAGACTGCAATAATTAAGGTAAAATAACTATGAGATGACTATCATTGCCTTTGACAATCCATGGATTTCAAAATATCTGAAGTACCAGTAAAGACACCACCTGAAATGCATTATAATGGACATTTTCTGAAAAAAACCTGGTGCCTGATTGAACAAAACTCACTACCGCAATGCTTGGGCGTTGTGGGTGGTTGCCAGGGCATTGCTAGGTGGTTGCTAAGGTGTTCTGTGTGGTTGCTTACTGGCCCAAGTCAAAAGAGTGTCTAAGATATTCTGGACTTAGGACTCTCCTTCAGAGCAGTTCAAGATATAGAAGTCACACAATTTCACACAAAAACAGGTATCATTTAAAGAGTTCGTTCAGAAGACTTTAAACTGCTCGATTCATATGGATTTATTTTACAATCTCTTTATAAACATTTAGAATGGACTTTCAAGGGAGGGACAGACATCTCTTAGATTTCAATAAAAATATCTTCATTTGTGTTTCAAAAATGAACAAAAGTCATGGATTTGGAACAACATGAGAGAGTAATTCTTCATTTTTTGGGGGTGAACTAACCATATAAGTCCAAAGCACAAATAGTATGGGACACACTATGTGCAAAAAATGTAATATTAGGAGTTAGTGGTTGTGTTAAACTCAAAGTATGAGCAATAGTAACAGTGAAGTTTGCCTTAGCTAATGATGAAATGCAGTGAGACTCAAAGGAGGTGTCCTGGCTGTGGGGTGAGGTGTCAGAATGGAGAGTACAAGCATTCGAGGTCTGAAATGAAGGCGATACATTCACTTGGACAGGGAAGCTAGCCACCTTTGGACTGGCTTGTCACAAATCTCCCACCACCAACAGCATTAAAACAGCGACTGCTGCTGCCATGACAACTGCTTTCTCCCTTTCCGTCCCACCACACAACTCTCTGACACGTACCCTCCACTGGGTCACCGCAGACACACGTACACCCTGACACCTCTGCCACAGCACATCTGAGCAGAGCTTGTTTTGCTCGTCTCAGGAGGGTTAAAATCGTGTGTCTGTGCCGTCCCCTCCCTTTCCCCTCCTGCTCATCTGCCACAAACTAAATGATCCTTTCATTTCCTGCCGGGCCGCTGGGCCCTGAGGTGGCGGCCACGGTTGGACTCGGCGGCTCTGCTCCCATGTGAAGTTCACAGCTCTTCCTCTTAGCTGCTGATCCACTATCATAACAGAGCTTACCATGGCACTTCCTGTCTGGGACAGAATCGCGTGAGCTGTGCCACGTCTCGGGCAAACATTCACCTGTGTGAAGTGAAAAGGACCAGGAAGCCAGTGAGTGACTGAATGTATTGTATGAAAATCCATATGGGAACTTGCACACCGCGTAGATAAACAAAAAAGTAATAGGAAAAAGTGCAACAATGCTAAATCACACGCATACACACAAGCCCTCCTCTTGCCCAGTCCTCTGAGGCCTGACTCCGGAACTGACTTAGGAAGTAACTTAATGGTTACCAAACCTTTAGAGGGACTGGGTGAGCGGCATTGAGCTAAACATGTGTTTAGAGCAGACAACATCAGCAATCACCACTTGACCCCTCAGCAGAGAAAGGGTCACATACCGCTCCCCCTTTTTTCAAGTGCTGAAGGAAAAAACGAGAGGAAAAAATGTTTAACAGATAATATAGTCAAGTGAAAGCACTTGCCTGTTGTGAGGGGACTGCAACCATGCTGATTCCCATATGTTGGAAATACACAGAGCACAGTCCAGAGGCTCCACCGGGGATTTCTCAAGCCTCAGAGGGACAAAAACACACACCATAATACACAGTCATGCTTTACACAGCAGAAATGCAATTTCTTGCTCTATAAAAAGTAAACGGAGGAAAAGAAAATGATGTTCAATAGAAATGTAATGTTTACATTTTATGTGGGGAGTTTGTACTTAAAATGTTCCGATTTATATGTACTTTTGCTGACATGAAGAGCTTTTCTAGTGTACTGAACTGAAGTGCTCATAAGTTTATACATTTTTTGTAGTTTTACACAAAAGATTTAAGTTTACTTCAGTTGGTATCCACATGCAGAGCAATTTTGTGTTGTGTTAATTAGATGGCTGTAATTTATAGCATAATATAGCTCACTCTTAGGGAATTGTTGTTAATTTTTAATTGTTGATAAGTCGCCTTTACAATTTAGTTTACAGTATTAACTGGCAGAGTTATCATAAGCAAGTATATGTAAATATTAACAAAATCAATTGGAATGATATCAAATCGAGTCAACTGAATCAAATCAATCCAATGAACTCAAATCAATGAAATCAAATGTTAAATCAAAATTCCATATGTAAGCAAAATGCATATTGTAACTGACATTTATTTATATACATTAATTGTAATAAAATAGAATAAATTAAATCGAATCAAATCAACTGATCTTTTAATAATCTGAATTTTATCTGAATAATCGATAGCTTGTTATCGGAATATGCCCAAACAAATGCAATTAAATTAAATTGAATTGGTTGCTTGAGAGTTGCTAGGATATTTTGGATATTGGTCCAAATAAAAATGCGCCAACTGCCACCCTACTGTATGGCTATAAGGTCCCTGCAAACGGCTAAGCCTATGGGTTTTTGTTGTGTATTCTTTTAAAATGGGGTTTGTAAAAATGTGTTATGTGCATGAGCTGTTCAAACAAACAAAAGTGGAGTCATTCTTCAAGTATCCCTCCATTTCCTTCCCTCTCAGTTCCTCAGCCATTACAGTAAGTGACCCAACACCTCTGGTTCCCCAGGGCTTATTTATAGCAAATGAATCAGAAATCTGAGAAACTAAGCACCAGCATCTCCAACCGCTTAACCCCGAACACACATCACATTACCTAATGGCAGCCTTGTATAGAGAGAACAGACAAAACTGGAAACATCAATTTGAGGCACACAAAGCGAATCTTTCACACAAGACTTGGGTTTATCGGCAGTTTTCCTGTCAGCCCTGTTAAAGGCTTTAACAGCCCATGGTTCAGGCTTTAAATTCTTTGTTTCCAGACAGCGGGTTGTGGTGGATGTGTACAACTGCAGTTTTATTGTGAATGGAGAGGAAAAAATGCAAGGAAAAGGAAAGAAAAACAATGTTAGAAATGTTGTTGGCGCCCTAGGTGGACGGATATAATATGAGGCAGTAAGTGAGAGAAAATGTCATTATGTTTAGTGTCTAACTGGTGGTAAGACAACATGCAACATCAAAAAACTTCAATTCATCGAGTTGGGGTCTCAGATTTCCCAGCACACCACATTAAAATACCAGAGGGGTTAAAAGTGAGTCCAATTTGGTGCAAGACGCCAAAATAAAAGAATTAAGTAATGCACTGTTTACATCAACAGAGTTGATGGGTCATGGTTTGGGAGACAACTCGGCATGATGGGTCTCAGCACTTACAGATCAGGGGGGAGGTTGCATTAAGGAGTGGTCTTTAAATGCCATTCTTTAGGAGTTTTCTTCAAGAGTGCTGCCAACCTCCTGGAAATAGGCATTTGCCAAAAAAGTGGTGACATGGTTGTGTAAAAATACTAAGAAAAGAGGTTAATGAGAGGAAAAAGTGGGCTACATTGTGTTGAGTGTTAAAGGACATAGGAATATTCATTCATTCGAAAGAAGAAGAAAAAAAACCTACATAAACATTTTCCCCGGATGTAATTTTCAGTGCACGGACACATTTCCCAGTAGAAATCATCAGGGAGGAGGAAATCGTTTAGTCTCCTTAAGTGCCAAATTGTATCCTGATTTTCCTGCCCCAGCTGCCTGAGCGAAGTCAGAGGTTGGACGTCAAACGTCTCTAACTCCTGGACTACAAAAACACTGAGACATATTCCCTGACTTCTGACTTTTTTGTACATTCAGCTTTCTCCAAAAACTACACAATAAAAAGCATATCGCTTCTGGGAGTTGTACATTTATCCCTACAGTGGTAGACCAAGCAAAGCGAGTGTTTTTGGTGCAAACATGGGTGATTCCATGAACAGGATAGGGGTGGAAGGGGAAAAGGGAGAGAAACATGTGGAGATAATTTATTAAAATGACTCAAAATGCTTGCCGGTTAATTCAAATCATGGTGTTTATTAGAATTCACAACAAAGCCTCAGTGGAAATATTTCTTGGGGTCAGTCCCCAGAAATGCAGTGAGCCCAGACCGCTCGATCTCTGTCTGAGACACACAAGAACAAACCGAGCTAAAACCAAGAACACTGCAGGCAGGACAACGCATTGGAGTCAACATTTTGCTGGTACAATTGGAAAAACCAAATCATTTACACATACTTGTAGCTTGATTCACAATAGTTCTGGCATTTTTTGCTCACGGTCCCTCATAGTTTCTGTCCTCTTTTTTTCTGATCGGCTCTGGGGCTCAGTGTTGTGTTTACTCGTACTAATTTACTGAATTATGTTCCGCTTAGCACTCAGCCTAGTTTGGGGCGACAGAAGCGCAAAGAGAGGACACGTTCTGCCCATGGGTTCAGGCTTAAAGGGCTTATCTTCCCACTGCTGATGACAACTGAGGTGCATCTCTGGCCTCCTTGACCTCATTGCAAACAGGCGCCAGGATGTCTGTCTAACTAACGCAAACAGCACCTCGACTCTCCAGAGCCAGTAAGAAACAGCACGAGACCACTATAGAACAGTGTGGGTTTGCAATAATGTGGCATGAGACCTTCGTTAGGACCGAAATGTCTCACTTGAGACATTGTTTGGAGAGGAGTGGCGTATGCAGTCCAGTACGAGTGTTGACTGCGAGGCCATTTCCTTAAGTCAGGTGAAAAGAAAGCGTGCAGTACCTTCTCAAGGCTTCCAAAAATAACCGAGGTGACTCCAACCTGCCATGCAGCCTTTCTGGCCTGGGCTATAATTAATATGACAAGTCTATCCAGAGCAGAATAAATTATCCGTACGCCTGACCACCGCTTACATGCGAGCAGTTTGGGGAGTTCATTGGAAACACATGTTTCTGGGAAAGACCGCTTTGCGTGTTCGGCGCTCCTGAATACATTTCCGCTCCCATGTGACTGTGTTACGGCTGGCAGAGTTAAATGTAACCGAATGGGTTCAATACTGGCACAGCGGTGGCTCTAACGAGGGAAGCACATTGTTTGACCGCACCGGACGTCAATCACTCTGGAAGAGCCCCTAGATCGAATCCCGACGAGCACGTCCCTGTGCAGAGACAGGTCGCAATAATGGGTGTACCTGGCAGCGAGCCCTTTGGCCTGAGGAGGGACGCGTTTTGGAGTCCGTTCTAATGCCGTTACGCACGGGGGCGCACAGAAGGGAGAGCGGATCCTGTTTCGGTGAGGCGGAGGAATACTAATGAAAGCATTTTTCATAATTTCACACAAACCCACATTCTCTAGGCCTCTGAAACAAGGGGGAGAGGGAGTGGGGAGAGAAATCCATTAAAATGATCTGGAAATGATGCTTTCCAGCCCTGGACTGAGACAATGAGGTATAAATTACTGTGATAAGATCTGGACAAAGTTCAAATCAAGCGAGATTTTCACATCTGGTCCTGTGCTCTTTGTCGTCAAATTAATGGATTCTTCTGAAGCCGTGTGCACCAAGAATGTGATAACTTGTGCTTCCTGTTCTACTGATAACATTCCCAAGGGGAGGGAGAGAGAGGCACAGGGTCTTCTAAAGTGTACACAGCACTGGACAGCAAACCTCACACGCTTTCCTTCTGTAGCTACACAAACAAACGCTGACATACATGCATGTCATAAATCTCCTTATATTAAGATTACAAAAACAAAAACAGGTACAACAAAAAGAACAGAGAAAAAGCTCATGCTAAGAAAACTGTCAAGACCTTTTTGATGCTCCAGAGCCGTATCTCCTGCTTGCCTGGCCTGCCAAAACAGATTGTGAATCAAATGTGCGAGGTGTGCGCTTCTGCCTCGCTCACTCTCTCGGCTGATGATGCCAGCGCACCTCAGCTCAGTGAGATCAAGAGAGAATGGACAGATGGAGAAAAACAAGAGAAATGGAGAATGAAAAAGGACAGAAAGATAAATTAAAGGATTAGTTCAGTCCAAAATGTAAAACGTGACATCATTTCCTCACCCTCAGGTTGTTTCAAAATCTCAAGACTTTCTTTAGAGAAGTAATTTTGAATAATGTCCCTTATTGGTCTTTTAAATACAGTGACGATGAACGAGGACTTCAAGCTTCAAAAAAGACCCCAAAAGCACAATAAAAGAATCATGAAAGTAGTCAATATGACTATTTCAAGTCTTTAATTATTCATTTATAATCTGAGCTGTTAACGGCTGTGACCAGATCATTGAGTTGAACTCACAAATTGGATCAAGGGATGTGTGAACAAATCATTCAGACAGATTTTGTGAACTGAATAAAAACAATTCATTAAGCAGATCTGTATTAATAAAATGATTTGTTCACAAATCGGACATCTGTACTTTTCCCATTAACGTCCATATTTCACACAAACCAACTATATGGCTTCAGAAGATTTGGAATATAGTGCACAAGTCATATGGACCACTTATATGATAATGTTATGTCTCTCACCTCAGAAAAATAAACTTCCCTGTCCTGTCGGCCGTTATATACTGACCGTGCGCAAATGCAACGGTGCACGCTGTATATCAAATCATTATAAATAAAGCGCAAAATAAATTACTAGCATGCAACATCGCAGTTATGTTGAATTAGTCATGAAATTACCAAAAAAGTACCAATAAATTACGCAACTGGTACTTTGCATGTTAGCTGGGAAGGATTTGCATGCAGGTATGATTTTCATTCTATTCATCAGGAGCAGTTTCCATAGGTTTCATTTACAGCTCATGCTAGTATTGTGCATTTACCATGGTAACATATATATATCTCACATATGTAACACAACACATTATAACACATAATATAACACTTTTTGTTTTAGGAATTAGGTCAAATTCCTAAAAGCAAAATTGGGTCATGGCTTAATGACCATGGGGAAATGTGGGTCCCATGATCAAACCAGTTGAGACCCACTGATTTAGAGGAATCTACAGAGGAATCTGGCTCAGGCATTTTAGGCGTTCTTGGCTGATTGGAAACACACAGGTGTAAATGACCAGACGTTTATTTCCAAGTGAGGGAGAGAGAGAGAGGCAGAGGCTCCTCACCTCTCCACAGTCACCTGGATACCGTTTCCAGGAAGGCCCGCTGGCCAGGGTTAATCCTGCGACACTAAATGAATAAACAAAGGATGGCTCTGTGGGCCCGTGGTGGGCAGGTGAGCTCAGATCATCTTCCCACACTGAAACTCATCTGCACAGGAAATGACCCGCAGCACCTCACCTCCACACCTGGAGAGAGGAGGGGCTGTGCAGGAGAATCTGACCATGTCACATTACCCTCACCTCCAGAAGAGGAACTCTCGCCTCTCACATCTGTCAACAGCTCTTCAGTCATCCTTCAACAGCAGCTCATTCCACACACACGGAAAGAACATGCCCCACTCAAAAGGATCAGAATGAGGTCAATATTAGCCATTATCAGCCATTGAACTCTATTCTAAAGATTACAAAAAAGTAAAAAATAATCCACTTTATTAGCATTTAAAATAAAAAATTTTTATAAGGAATTACTGACTACGGACAACGTACTAAAATTGTAAGGGATATAATGATTTTGACACAGGTTCCAATTTCAACTTTCAGTTTTTAACAGTTCCACTAACAGTTCTTTTAGTCCTTTTAAGTAAGAAATATTTTTCTGGAGAAATGTAACTTCAATCAGATAATCTTGGTGATAAATACATTTAATAATTATAAAAATTATAAAAACATATTTCATTAATTCAGTAAGTCTCGCCCCATAAGAGTCGTTTGGACTAAACTAAAAAAAAAAAAAAAAAAAAATATCAAAGAATCATTTGCTCATAAATCAGACAACACTGGTCTTCCTGAATGCTTACGATTAACTAAAAAGAACTTACTAATAAGCGTTATTTGTTCAGGCATCATTAGGACTACACTGGTAATGCTGTATATCTTTTGATAAGAATCATTAGAACTCATAAGAATGATTTGTTTTGGGAATCGGACTACACTGGTCCAGCTGGATGCTTATGATTAATTAAAAAAGAACCAACTCATTAGATTCATTAGTTTGAGAATTGTTTAGATTACACTGGTCATGCTGTATAGTTTTTGATTCACTAAAAAACCCCAGATTATAATAATAATTTGTTCCGGAATTGGATTATACTGCACTCACTGGATGCTATGATTTACTAAAAAGAACCGATTCATTAGAATCATTTGTTGGAGAATTGGACTGCACTGGCTGAAAGTATTCAACAGAACCTTGCTATAAAAACCAACATTAACTATGACACGCGCTCACACGACAATTGAAAAGTCACAAAACAAATACAACAGACTTGCTGTCTCCTGGCCGGAGAGCGGCACGGAAGAGGTGGGATTTGATGGAATGCTTTCTCATTCTTCATCCTCTATTCATTTTTAACAGCTCTTTCTGTGCGCTGCTCTACGCTCACCGTAATGACTCAATGAAGTGGCGTACATCAGGCGCCGACTCTGAGGTGTAAAAAATACCATCGCAGCTGCCCGATCAATACATTATGGAGTGAGAGTGCATGCTGGGGGAAGATAATGCCGCCTCGTGTGGAGACGCTGTCAGAGTCCATTAGTGTCTGGAGGGCTGTGCTGGGAGCGGCGGGCATATGTCGAGTCGCTGAGGCCCACGCTTTGGCGCGGAGAGCTTTTGTTCTTAGCTTTTAATTGTGGCCCCACCTTGGAGGGGGCCAATCACTCTGAGACCCCCGTCAGAGCGTGCTGGTACGCTCGGATGTGGCAGGCTGGGGCAGCGGGACCCAAACTAAGAGCTGTGCTTTTCTGCGGCTGTCAGAAACATGCAGGCGGGCACACGCACACACGTAACAACAAAAATACACAGTGGGGAAGATGGAGACAGTACACAGTGTGCCCGAAGCAAGTATGTACTTTCACAGGCTGAGCGGTCCTTGCTGATGAGAGAGGAATGGGAAGAATTTCAGCAGCATGAGACGAGTATGTGCGAATTTACTAGGGATGTGCAAGGCCATGTTTTCAACTGGATAGTCGGAGTACCTGAACAACTAGCCGAATAATCTTAATTTACCTGGCACTGAATGCATCTGACACCATTTGGACACATTTATACAGTATATCATTGTTTTTAGACATTTTAACCTGGCGTCTGATCAAAAATGAATTTTTTAAAAGAATTCAAAGCAGGGATTAGGGCTGCACAATATCCTTTCAGCATCAACATCGCAATGTGCGCATCCGTGAGAGTCACATTGCAAGATGTGCGATGTCAAGTAGGGATCATAGTTGATCCGTGATCCGTATGAACCAGGCCCAAAGGTTCGGAACACATGTGATTCGCGGATTAATTGCAGTTTAATCATCATAGAGTGAAAATTTATAATTAGCTGTCAGTTTAAATTTCAAGTTAGTTTAAAGGTAGGGTAGGTCAGAATTGTCTAAAAAAACTTTTATTCAAATTTGTTTAAACTGTCTTTATATACCAATACATAATTAAAATGCAAGTACTCTGAAATAGAGAGTATAAAAAACTGAGTGACTATAGTGTATTTAATCTTCAATAAACACAGCTCATTAATTCCATTCACTCCCACCTAAAAACGGGTGCGCGACTGCGCGCACGTGGGCAGAGCCAGTAATAGTGGCGGTAGTCATGGCGACGGAGAGTGACAGTCGCGCAAGCCAATCACTTGTTTCGGCCCGGTAGGAATTAATGAGCTGTGTTTTTTGAAGATTAAAAACACTACAGTCACAACATTTTTATACTCTCTTTTTCAAAGTACTTACATTTTAATTATGTATTGCTATATAAAGACAGTTTAAGCCAATTTGAAAAAAAGTTCTTTAGACAATTCTTACCTACACAACCTTTAAAGCATTAAATTACAAAAAGACGTAATACAGAACTCAAACCGGTTTTCTATGCACCACACAGAACCGAACACGAACACCGAATTCCATTTTCTTTCTCTTCTTTTGTGCTTGAACAGGCACATTTGCGCAAAATTATGTCAAAATTCCCGTCTCTGTAAGTATCATCGTAAAAACAGTCGCTTGTGTCTTGAGTGAATGTAAACAATTGAGAAAGAAAAATTGATGCGTTTCATTATATTGCATCTGCGCATTAGGTCTTAAAGTGGCAACAGCCTAATATAACTGCTGCCTTGTATGTCATTGATGTTAATCAAATAAATCCCAAATTTGCCAATATATATACAATATTGACTAATGGTAAATGGTAATGGACTGCATTTATGTATATAAATTACCCCTTGCCACCAAAGCGCTTTACATACTGCCTCACATTCACCCATTCATTCACTCATTCATACACCGACGGCGGTGTCAGACATGCAAGGCGCCATCCAGACTAATACTGATGAATAATAAAAAATAAACTCTTATATCTCCTGATAACTGATATAGTCCAGATAAACCGTGCATCCTTAATTTAAAGACACAATTTACCAGGAGAAAAAAAAAAACTAGATAAACTAATGATCAACTAGTTGACCATTGTGACCAATCCTTTCATCCTGCTGAGAACAGGCAGTCAAATACTGTAAGACTGACCTGAGGTCAAGGTGAGAAGGGTCTACAACTCGCCCACTGCTCTTTGTCATAATGGCTGCAAGGATCTTACTGGCACATGGAGTGAAATCCGCACATGTCCTTCCTGTCACCTCATCGCACTCCAGCATCTAACCCCACTCGACCAGATGTGTTCGATTATGACCTAAAACACTCACACAAGCCCACATATGACAACCCACCTCCTTCAAAGGCCATGGACGAAGCGTTCAAGCAAATGCAAAGTGCCTGGAAAGCATCCAAAAAACTGATCCTAAATCACAACTTAGCAATTCAATTGTTTATCACTGTATAGATGATGAGGAGGGGGTTCATATGTTGACAGTACGAGTGGTTGTGTGTTGGAGTGGCTTGCAGCACTGTGGAGGTAAAAGCTTTGAGCGAGTACACAGCAGATGCTTGACACATTGCTGTCCATTCAGTCGCTTTAAAGAGCAGCTGCTCCCGCCTCTGGCACTACATACACAAACTCTTTCTCTCTCCCTCACACACACACAACGCTGCCCTCGGTTCACACATATAGAGGTGTTCTGAGTGTTGTTGTGTGGTTGCTAGGATGTTCTGATTTGGGTGGCAGCTAACTTGCTCAAGTTAAAGACCCAACCCTATTACAAACAGACACATAAAAATGTGATATATGAAAATATATCAATATGAAAAAAGCATACAAATTTACAAAATACAATACAATACAAAAGTGTATTTTCAGACTGTCCTCTTCACCAGTTTTATTTTACTGTCCACTAAAATAATCCATCATGTGCTCAAATCATTCTGTTCTCTCCTCACAGCCAAAAAAGGACTTCAGCAAGGCAAGAATGCTACACAGACACCAAAAAGTGCTGAATGATTTACCTTCACCTTAAGGAAAAAGAGAGTGAGAAATAGAGACTTTCTGCTTCCTTCTTGGCTCAATATAAAAAATGAAAACGTGCCATGCATGGCTAGTAAGAAAGTCAAGTAGATGGCCGTATTAGTAACTGGATATAATGTCAAACTCCAATGCTTTTATTTTTAATAAATAATACAACACACTCCAAATAATAAACCGAAAATGTTCAAATATAACACTGTACTTTTACATTGTTGTTATTATTTATATCATTGTATTATTTTACGAAAAGTAATATTATTTATTCAAAGTATAAGGTCAAGAGTCTGATATTATATCTTATTACTAAGATTTTCTGTGGTATCCGAATATTATTTTATATTATATGCCATTTTATTTTATTGTATTTTATTAATAAATTATAAATAATGTTATTAGATAATTGTATTAGATACAATTTTTTTTAAATTAATAATAAAGACAAATTGCAAATAATTTTACTATAAAAAAATTATCTTATAAATATTTGTATTTATTTATATATAAAATAATATAAAAAAATACATAATAATATATAAATAAAACAATATTATTATATTTTATTTTATCAAATGTTTATAAAATGTAATAAAATAAAAATATTTTATACTTTTCTGTTTTGTACTGATACTGTGGCAATATCATTATACAGTCTAGCCAATAAAGTAATTGGGGGAAAAAATCTAATTTACACAGGAAAAAAAAGAGAAAAAACAGAAGGGGAAAGAAGGAGAAAAATAGGAAGGGAAGCGATGGCAGTGTGAGATAAGGCCGTTGGGCCTCTGATTCTCAGACAGTAGGTTGATGATAAGAATGGCATAGTCAGATCAGCCAATCTGGCCAGGCGTCCGCGGCAGCTTCTGTATTGTGGCGGGGACTTCCAGGTCAGGGGCAGAAGAATGGAGTCAGTGAGTGTGGCGGAGAGGGGGCCTGGGGCAGGTGGCGAGTCGCTATTGAAAGAGACAGGCTAGGGCGGCAGGGAGAGCGCTGGGTCACGGGAATGGCTCCCCAATCTATAGGCGGCTCAAAAACACCTCTTATTGTTCGGGGAGATCATGTGGCACGAGCTCCTCCTTGAGCCGCGTCAGGATCCTTCTGGCTTCAATGTGAGCAGTATCTCCGACAACAAGCCACCTTTATGCCCATCCAGGTAATTACAGACCACGGGTGAGGATCCATTACTGCTGGACGCAGGTAGAGTCCAGGTGCCCAGTCTCTGAGCGCTCAGCCATGCTGGGAGAGGAAACCAGGGGAGCGATCAGGCCTGTCCCACTGGCCTAAAGGCATGACCAGCACAGAGGAACATACTATACTACACTAAAGCACAGAGATGGCTTTGTCTTGCCACACACACACACAC
The DNA here is from genome assembly GCA_033366665.1 of Phoxinus dragarum. NCBI lineage: Eukaryota > Metazoa > Chordata > Actinopteri > Cypriniformes > Leuciscidae > Phoxinus > Phoxinus dragarum. Next base: position 26,363 of record JARPMJ010006010.1, read on the forward strand.
ACACCCTGCACCTGAGTTGAGGGCTGTGTAAGGGCGGTAGATAAAACACAGGGCACACACTCTGATGATGATAAGTATCGGTGAGAGCAGTTTTACAGACACAATGTGATAACAGCCAACAGCACTGACCACTGCCATGACTGCACTAATGTAGGCAACAAATGTAGATTAGAAATGTAGAGATTTGGTACCATTAAAAATACCATTCAATTATAGTACCACTGAAATGTGATACTATAAAACGGCAGGCCACTGTGTCAATCACAACTAGACAGCACAAACATGTATTCAGTTACGTTTGTGTTCAGATGGCATAATTTGAGGAATATTTCATGTGTCACCACATGGAGTAAAAAACAAAAAACAAAACAAAAAGTAAAGAAAGAAAAATAAAATCTTTTACATCTGTCAAATTTACCATATGTATTATTTTTGTTTGTATTTTTAAATATTTTTAAATTGTTTCATTTTAATACATTTAATGTAATTATTGTATTGAATTTTCTCTTCTCTTCTATTCTCTGTTCTGAAGAAAAATTTAATCTTTTACTTCAGTGTCAAATGTTTCATATTGCTTATATTATTAATTTAATTAGGTTTTATTTAAATAATTTTTTATTTTAGGACCTTTTTAAGCATCTAAAATACACGCACACTGTATATTTTACGCTGAGGTAAAAGTACAGTGATGTTCAACGCTCAACAGCTGTTTTCATTAGCAGGCGTTTTGTATGACTTGTTTTCAATTAAAACCATGTAGTCACATTGCAGTTCCTAATGACGTTACTGATCAACTAGTGAGTAACTCCAGTTATTTGGCACTTTAAATCCATACCTCAATATGAAAACAATATACACTCAAACAGATGGATACAAACAAAAACACTCGTCATCGCCCCTGACACAATGCAAGACACACTTGCAGATATCAGTCAGGCTTCTTCCAGGACGCGATAGCAAACTCACAACACGCCAGCATCTTTCGTGCACTGTCGCCCGCTCATCTCCCGATCTCCGACAGGCCCCTGCCACCCCGCCACGCCACACACATAACAACTGAGCCAGGAAGGAAAAGTGCTCTCGCCGAACAAATGCCAGGGTGTTTCTGCTACTGAGTCATAACAAAACACAATCAAAAGAGATTTGTGTTCCTGCTCGCTTTATGGTTCAAATAGATAAAGCGCCTCCTGTCTTTCCTCGCACAAAGCGCTGTGTAGTCTAGCAGGGCCAGAGTGACGCTCCTGGGACCAGATAGGAGTATCGATAATGCCGGCTGCATGTCCGATTGATTTTGGGAAGCTGAGACAGTGGCTGTGTGATTTTTTCTTTCTCCTGATACGCTGTGTCAAGCAGACGGGCGCTGCGTATGATGGGTTTAGTGTCAGCACACACATCCGGCAGAAATGGCCACATGGAGCCGGCTCCCTTAGGGGTGGTATATAACAAAGGACACCACATAAACAAGCATTAATATATAGCAGTCAGGGAAGTTATGATATCTTCATGTGATCTTTCTGAAACACTTACTTTCACAATGTAAGGACCACAGGTTTGTGAGCTGCCGACATACAGTCATGTAATGCTTTAAAGCATCCAGAAATATTGGGCAAAATAATTGAATTGAATCAGTTGGTCTGAAAATATATTTTATTGATACCTCTCAAAAAACTTGTTTTTTGTCCGTTTGCTGGTTTTAACCAAGCGTGTCACAATGCATTATGGGATTGACTTATCCACAAAGGATACATGTGATGCTGCCTAAGAATCTGGCCAAAATAAAGTATTATTAAATCAAATGTTTTTTTTATTTTATTTAAAATATTTTATAAAATAACATTTCTAAAATATACACTATTTTATTGTATATATATATATATATATATAATATATATATATATAATATATTTTTTTTAAATATATGAAATATATACACTATTTTATAATACATAAAAATAAAAATAAACATTTTAATGAATGCATTTTATTTTTTTTCTACATACGTGTCAACAAAAAAACACCCTTTAGCCATAAACGTACACATAAATGCTACATTTTACACTGACCTTTGGATAATTAAGTTGCCTTAACAGAGTGCACATGTCAATGCGAGCAGACATGAAACTGGGCAAATGGTTGAGACAGATTAAACTGGGCCTAAACAGTAAACAAGATCGAGACACTGTCCTGCAGGACAGCATTAGATCCTCCAGGACAGCCTGGACTAGAGAGAGACGTCGCGGCAGAGGAGGTGCGTCTGCACTCCGCGGGACAAACAGGGCTGCGCTGTCTTTTGAAGGCACAAAGACAAAGCGATGAGCGCTGATAAGAGCAGGCGCCACACTGCTTGAAGCCCTGAGAGCTGAGCAATCACACACAGACTGATAAGCATCAGCCCATAAAGAAGACTCCGGCAGCTCTCCTCCAGACGGGCTGGAGAAGAGAGAATGAGAGGGAGGAGAGCTGTGTGATAAAGACGGTTACTTTCTTTCTTTTGGAGGTGAGGGTTTAGAGGAGGGGCGACGTGAGATGATGACGAGACAGTTTTCTTGACAGGAAGTCACTAGATGCAAAGGAGCAGCAGGTACGTTTGAAGACACCGCAGAGAGTCAGTGCAATCTTAAAGATGAGACTGCCTGACAGTGCGATGCAGCTAATGTGTGTCTACAGGCCCAGCACTAAACATCACAACAGTCAACACAGCCTACCTTCTACTGACAAACCGCATTTTGGAGCTTTGCTTTGATTTCAATGAAACATGAAGGACTGCGTCGTGCACATATATACGTGTGAGCATACACAGCAAAATATCACTCTGCGACTGAAAAAGAGCAAACAGCGCATTGTACTTTGATTCTCTGGAATTGATTTTCTCTCTTGTTTTGTTTAGACTGTAGATCTCCATACAGAAGCTCAAAATGGAAAAAATAAATATTTTAAAAGTACAAGCCTATCTAGATATCTGTTGATTGGATTATCTTAACATGACAACACAAGGAATGAAAAAAGGGAATAAAATCCCTTTAAACAACATCCATTTAATCTAACTCAAAGGTCACAATCACAGCATATTTACCAAATGTAGACTGCTGATAGTTTTTAGGCAGGTTGCAACTGTTTCCGTGTAACATACCATGAGATATAAGTACATAGTGCATACAATCATATAATGCTCGGCAGAAAGAGTCAAGTAAGAGACTATTCCTGAGGATTCATCACACTGTCAACAGCTGTTTATAATCCAAGAGCTTCAGAACCTGTGGAAAAAACATAAGAGGAGCCAGTGGTCTTACCTGAGCCGGTATCTATGACTGTGGACTGGCCTCTACGGTCGGCCACCAGACGAGAAGACCCAGGCATGCTAACAGGCTCTGAACGCACGGGCTGGATCCTGCATCACAGGAATAAGAGATATCCAAAAATTGTGAATTAGACTTGTATGCACTACACTAATTAATTATAATTAGCCTGAATCTAATTAATTACATACAGTATGCTAAATAATCAATAAATCTTTCAATAATAATTGACATTTTTCAGTATTTACTGAGAAAAGCAACCAAATTATGACTGAATAATAGATAGAATGAAAAAAAATAGAATGAAAGACAGACAGGCAGGTAGACAGAAAAATAGAACGGACAGAAAGACGGACAAACAGACAGTATTAGACAGGCAGATGGATAGACCGACATAAAAAGACAGATAGAGATGCTCTGGTAGAGTGAGCGTATAGTGCAAGTGCTGGTCTAGAGTTGGTCAATATGTGTATTTAGTGAATTTCTGTGGTTAGTAACATGAGTCTATGCTGTCACACTGTGAATTTGGTGTTGATGATGGCAGGTGGTAATGTGAGCAGTATTGTGTGTGAATGTGTGTTTTTACCTGAGGCTGTGTAGGTCCAGGTCGTCTGTGTCGAAATCAAGAAGAGGCTGCTGGGTGTCGCTGGGCCCCTGTGACTGAAGAACGGAGGAGCTGGAGGAGATGACCGTGGTCTGACCTGATGGATGGATGGTCTTGAACTGAAACTGAGGGCCCATCCAGAGTCTTCGGTGAGGGCCAGTGTGGGTAACAATCTCCACCTGTAAAGTATAACACATATAGAGGAGCACAGTATTTGCAACATATTTAACTTGAGTAAAGTGTTAGTTTTTACTAGTGCACAATATTTGGGTGAATCTCACAGGACTTGATTCTTTGCACCCAGATTTTTTTTCTTTTTTTCTTCACCTTAGAACAAATATTTTCAACCGGTAAATATATGTGTAAATTACTACCATAAATAAGAATTTTCCCAATATATATATTCAAATTATATGCATTTCAAAAGTGTATATGTAGAGGTATATAAAGCATTTACAGTAAAAGCATTTCTTAAAATAAATACCTGCACTTTTTTACGACTATTAAAATATGATCAGCTTAAATTATAAAAATTTACTTATTTCTGATGTACGGCTTTGTTGTCTATGAAATCACAAAGAGGAAACTTTACTGAATTTTTCTTTAATAACTGAAACTTTAATAACATTCAATTTATAAAACACCACATTCAATTTATAAAACTTAAGTCACTAACAAATATTATACAATGCCATATATACCGGTATATAATATTTGTTAGTGACTTAAGTTTTATAAATTGAATGTGGTGTGATAAATGGAAAATATTAAACTGGGGATTGTGTGACACCAACAGTTCCAATATACACAAACAAGCACGCACACAAAGGAATGTGTGGGTAAGTGTCTGCTTTCGACCAGCAGTGTCAAATCAGGGGAAGGGAAGGGGGGGGGGGGGTTACATGTGTGTTAGACAGACGCCACTCTTCCTCCCCAGTGGACTGCATTAACATGGCATGACACTAACATCATGAAGCTAGAGAGAGGGAAGGGCGGAGGAGAAGAGCGTCCATCCAGCCAGCATCCCTCTCTCCAATTCATTTCTCCATCTTTTCTGAAAGAGCGTGGGGTCAACTCTTCCGTCCTCTTCCTGTCACATCTGTGTAAATGAGGCTAGCGGTATGTGTGTGTTTTTTCTCTGTAGTTAACACCAACAGTGTTGCACAGGCCTGAGAGAAACAGATGCTTTCATGGAGGCTATGGCCAGATGTTGCCCCCTCTCCGCACTCTCTCTGCACTTCGCCTTGAGCCCGCCATATTGCAGCCGCCTCACACTGACAGCACTTATTACACACAGCCCGCTGCCATAGCACTCACAGAGGACTGTGCTTTTTATGCTATGTTGCCATAACACATAACAGACAAGCAGACTAATTGCAATCACATATAAAGCAGATAAATAGAGCCATCAACAGGGTTTAGACTGTGTTTAGCCAATAGCTGTCGCTGCACGTGTTAATGGTGTCATTAGGCAGGCGGGATGTGATGGGGGATGTATGCTGTCGCTAATGCTGGTACATTAACAACCTTAAGGTTTAAGAGCTTTGGCTGGGGCCGTTCAGGCCACACAAAAACTGACACACATGCTGGACATGTAGCATCTGGGTAATCAAGAATATTAGATCATAAAACTTACAGTGGGGTTCAAAAGTCTGAGACCACATTGTAAATCTGGGAATAAGAACCTAATTTAAAAGATTTTGAACAATTTAAAATTAAGAATTTAATGATGCAAAATAAATAAGGAATGTTTAATATTCTGCACTATTTTAGTAGGCAACGCTAGTGCTGTTGTTATTAAGCATAATTCTAGCAAATACTAAATAAAATTTTCAATTAATTTGTTCATTGATGTTGTTATGCTGATAATATGATTACATTTTTTTTTTTAAAGAAATTTATTCAATTGTAAACAAAAAAACCTTTTGTACTATAGGCTTTTGGATCTCACTGTACATGTCTTATAAATAAATAAAGTAATTTATTTAGTTATTTTTATTTATTGTTAACAAAAATGTTTGTTTATTGAAATAAATATTTTAGATTAAGTATTAGAGTTTAAAGTATTAGATGAAAAACTTAAAGTTTTTAGAAAAATTATATTAGAAATGCTGTCTTGGCAAGTGAAAAGTACTAAAATCAATAAAACTGAAATTAAAATAAGTTAAATCTAAATAGAAGGTAACAAAAAGTAATTAAAATGGCATCACATTCCAAAATTTATAAAACGTTTAAAAAAAAAAGTATATATATATATATACGGTATATATATATCAAATTTAACATTAATAAACAATACTATTAATCATTCTAAAACAACACTGTAAATAAATTAAAAGCTTGCTTTCTTATCTAATAAATGAGACAATCCTGCATAACAGTGCCATGCTTCAGTCTGGATGACAGGTGGAAATAAAGGATAACAAATTTGACCAGATCCATGTTAGGTGTACGTACCTGGTAATGGGGCAAGGAATTATTTATGCCTTCTACTGGCAGCAACTCAGTGATGCATTATCACTGTAAGTGTTTCACTGAAATGTATGATGCGTGTAGTTTAAGTGCTGTTTATTACAGTTAAAGTTAAGCTAATGTAGAGATAAAGGTCATAGGAGAAGGCCGGAGCTCTGACTGACCTGTGAGAGCCATTCTTCATCCTCCTGGCCACTGTGATCGGAGGCCAGGCTGTCATAAGACTCATGCCGGGTGATGGGGCCAGGGCTGCCAGGAGGTACCACTGCACACAGAGAGAAAAAAGTAAAGATTAGTTATGTACTAAAACTAGTATATTATATTATATTATCAACTTGCCAATAAATAAATAAAAACTGTAATTACATTATAACTGTTTCTGAAAGAATTGCACTTGCATATTATAACCATTATATTAAATTATTTTATATTATATTATAATAATTATATTATATTAAGAGATAACCTTGCCAATAAAAAAATAAAAACTGAATGTTGTTCCATTATGACTATTTCTGAAAAAAGTGCACTGCAAGTCACTTTCATAAAAGTGTAATAAATTATATTACATCATATGAGTTGGCTTGCAACAAAAAACATGTCATTCCATTATGACTGTTTCTGTGAGAATAGCACTTGCATAAAATAACCATTATATTATATTATATTATATATATATTATATTATATTATATTATATTATATTATATTATATTATATTATATTATATTATATTATCACCTTGCTAAAACAATCTTCAGGTCACTCCATGATAACTGTTTCTGTACTAAGTACACTGTAAATCACTTTGCATAAAAGCACCAATAAAACACCTAATTAACTATTAACATTTCTGTGCTGTAGAAAGCCAGTCAAAATGTTCACAGTGCGTTCTGCTATGTGAGAAAGTGAGACAGATAAAAGAGTGCGGAGCTTTCAGCAGCAAAGACAGCAAGGACAGAGACAGATGGAGCACTTGGAGGCTTCGCTAAGCAGGCGCCAAGTATTCAGACTAATGTGCACAATCAGTGGTTTCCCTTCCCACCTCCAGGCAAACACATGCCTTTGTTACCAATGTACATAATACAGCAGTGAATAATAAAGATGTCAAGCCCTCATCTGGAGGACACAAGGAGCCCGTCGCTCTTGTTCCCTCTTCTTCTCTCTATCTGTCTCGCAGACATAAGTGCTCACACACCAGGTGTTCAGACACACTTGATGAGGTGATCCTGCCAGGTTCAAGGCACAGTCACTACTGTGTGAGTAACAGATACACTGACACCTCCACTCGAAGAGGAAATCTGCCCGCTATCGGCCCCACTCAATCACGGTAACACTAGCCGCTGCCAGAGCGCGGCCTCCGCTATCCCAGCACGCCACATTATGCCGACATAAATCGTAGAGTGGACTTACCGACCTCTGATGGGTCAGAACAGAGCCAGACCATGTTACCTCTTAAACACAATCAAGCTCTGGCCCTCCTCCTCCCCCCCTCCCAAAGCCCAGGGGGACAATAAGTGTTGACTAATAAATAATTGAAGCGTAAGAACAGTAGCTGGCTCTGTAGATCAGGTTACAGTGGGTTCATAATGGCCGGGCTTAAGAGGTCGAGGGCTCCTGGACTGTTAAGAGCAGTTTATCTGTTGTGAGTTAGAGTGTGAGCAACAGAATAAGGACAGGAAACAGGCCCTGACCGCATAAACCCGCAGTATCACAGTCAAAGCCTGGTTACAAATTTGCTTTGGCCACCAGCACACAAACGACCTTTCAGTTAAATAATGTTTGTTCAGGTGCATAACTGTGTACGCATTGACACCTGGAAACAGAAGCCAGACCAGGTTTTGTTAATGTTGTTGCCATTACTGTAGTTATTATCTCCACACTAGAAAATAACTACAGTAATAAAGAAAATACTCATATTTTTTAACCCCTTCAATAAATTCATTCTTAATTTATTATTTTATTTATTTTTTCCAAAAGCAAATAAATCAATATATTGAAAATTATATGTATATATTTCCATATTTATATAAAGAAGTCAATATGTGGATAAGAATGTGTGAACATCTAAATATATATTATTATTTACAGTGTTGGGAAGGTTACTTTGGAAATGTAATAGGTTACAGATTACAAGTCACCCTATTTAAAATGTAATAAGTAGTGTGACGATTTTAATTACTTTATTAAAGTAATGTAACTGAGTAACTGTAATTTAATTACACAATTTTAAGGATTAAAGGATTACAGTTACATTTATTTTGTAATTAAATGACATAATCGTTACATTTTCTTCGCGTTTGTCCTGCATTAAATGTTTCTGCCATTACTGTAGACAAAAATTGTCACTTCAAAAAAATTAGATTTACTTCATTATTTAGTATACTCCAAACACAGCTATACAAATAATGGCAGGTGTTTGGGTATATTTTGCTCGCAGTGTTCCAAAACCACAATGAAAGATTATGTTAAATAAATGTGCTAAATGTTGTAAAGGTCATGGTCTGCACTTTCCTGCAGCTCGGAACAAAACCTTCACACCTTTCCTTAAGAAATCAGGACTCATTCATTAGAGAGCTCTCAGACTCACAGCCGCCACTCTCTCTGCTCAACGACAGCTAATGTCGCAAGCTGAGGATTCCCTGAGCGCTGTCAGTTGGACCGAAGGAGCTTCGCTGGGCCAGCGTGTCCTTGTTATCTACCCATCATCTGGGTATCATCAGCAGTGGCTGGGTAATGCTCCCCTTCCCGAGAGCTGCCAAAGGCTGGGCAGATGGACAGGTGGAGATAGTGACCAAGAAGTGGCGCCACGGTTGCTTTTATCACCAGTCGTGCAGGCTCCAGCTCCTCTGACCCTACCGTCCACATGCTGCATTTTTAATCAGCCAGGTCATCCAATCTAGAAGCAAGACCAGAGCTGTCAATCACAAAGCCCTGCTCGCTGCGAGTCCTCACAGTTTGAGGGTAAAGGCACGCACCCCGCCCAAATCTGAGACGACTGAGCCTGGGAACTGTCCACTACCAATGCACCTCTGCTATCTCCAGCTCTCTTCCGCCGTCTTTCTTTGTATCCTCTCCTCTTCACAGAAGCCTTTTACAAAGTAATTACAAAGAAAACGACAGGCTGATAACATTAACGCCCCAGCTAAGGCTTCTTTGTGCTTGATCCCTTAAGGAGGCGCATCACTTCCTGTGTACAACTGCTTAGCTGAGACCCCAGGGAGAATCTTGTCAACAAAATTATTGATGGAAATGTTTGTTAAAGTTTTTTTTTTTTTTTTTTTTTTGTCAACGTTAACAAAGATGAGACAAAAAAAGTGCATCATTATGATAATTATTTATATTAAAACAAAAATAATAAATATATTATCGCAAGTAAAGTGGAAAATCTAAAATTACATACATTGCATCCGTAAGTCGTTGCCGTTAATGGCCCGACACAATGCAGTGAACAATCAAATGTAATAATAAAATTAAAGGTAATAATCATTAAAAATAGGAAAAATTAAATTTCAGGATATTAACATAAATTAATCTAAAAAAAGTGTTTTAGATAATCCAATCATAGTCAATAATGTCATACTGGTATACATCTTAATTAATATATAAAATATTTGATTATCTGAATAATTTTGCAATTTTTAAGTAAAATGCCAATTTCATCAAGTAAAACTAGATGCTAAAGTAAAATGAATGGCAAAAAAGTATATATTTAAACATTATGTAATAATATTATAATATATACACAAGCACACACATTATATATATATATATATATATATATATATATGTACACTGTATATACACATGTACAGTATATATATATATATATATACAGTACATACAGCATATACATACATGCATACATACATAGAGATACATACACACACATACTGGAAACCCCTAAACTACATTGGATATGTCAGTGGTTGCTGCTCGCAGTGCGATACAAAGCAGAGAGCAATCAAAGGTGGCACGTCGTGGGCTGTCCAGCACGCTGAGGGCCAAGGGCGCCGGGGAATCATGGCCAAATGCATATGCACATATACTCTCCTGAGTGTCAGGTCGGGGAGGTTCAACTCTAACAGAAGTGCACGGGGCAAAGATCTCTGGCTTATTTTAATTAGACATTAACGTTAATGCACTGAGCAAGCTCATTATGCCTTTCTTTGCCCCTGGTGAACCGCATCCACACCGAGCCGCTGCCACGGCCGCTCACGCCCGGCTATTTCATCACTCTGACACATGCATGGCGATTAGACCGACTTCTGGAGAATATTCTACCCGTTAGGCCTTGAGCGCTTGGGCTTTAGTGGCAGAGAAGAAATGTGAAGCTTGGCCTGAAGGACCCAGACAGCTAATTACTCATTAATGTTTATGATTATCCAGCTAACGTAACAATGCTCACTTATTCAAGATATATTAGATGTGTGGTCATCCGTGAGCCTTCTGCCCTCGAGTTGCATTCTCTTGCCTTTCATATGTCAACCCAAAGTGCTCGCGCTCTCTATGCACTTGTTATTAAATTACATGGGTTTAAAACCACACTAATTGGTTTAATCTGAACTTCGGGTTAATTTGGCTCTATGATGAGTTTCAGGGCACGGATGTACACCAGAGTGACAAAGGCCTGATTCACGACACCACCGGAGACAGAAAAGCGCTTCACCAACTGCTACGTCAAATGGAACGGGCTTATCTTCAGCAACCTTTCAAAAACGGGCAGACAGAGGAGATTGAGTTTACCGTGCATGTTTCTTGTGTTGTGGTGCACCAATAAGGGCTAGAAAACAACTGTCTCCAGTGTGACAGACGTACACACATATACTTACATCCAGCCAGGAGGTACTGATAGTACTGCACGAAGTCTGAGGCCAGCACCAAGGGGTGGTTGCTGTTGAAAGGTGGTTGTAGCTCATTCCACTGCGGTGTCCTACTCAAAACAAACACAGAAATCAATTTAGGAAGCGCATATCAAAGGGCCAGATGTATATAACAGTCTCCAGCTGAGCTATAATGGACTCAAACTCTCCGCAGCCCTGCAGAACTTCTATTTCTCAAATCTCATGTGAGCTGCACGGACTATACAGCTCAGTACATACAATCATTGAACATGTACAATCAGATCAGAAAGCCATTCGGAGAGCAACCCCTGCCTGTTTCCATTTTCTTCGCTCGGTCACAAGCATTATTGCATTACGACTGAGCTCAGCATCTGGGTCCGTGGCAAGCTGTGACATTAATCATTTGCTTTCCCTCATTAAGGCGCCATATAAGCTGTTTTATGTAAATGGTACGACTCCAGTAGGTCGTGTCAGGTGCTTCTGTCGGACTGAAGGTGAAGTGTAAAAGCAGGTAAATAGGTGTGGTGCTGAGAGCCTCGGGGCAAGACCTGGCTAGATTCCAACAGGCTCTCGGACAGGTGTTCAGCTCCAGAGGCGTGTCGTCGCCTATCTTTTGAGCCGTGCTGATTGGACGAGGCTCCAGGACATGCTCCACCAGGTTTCCGTAGCAGCTCAGGATGTACAGCGATTCAACAACAGCCTGGCGAGACTGATCTAACAGGGAAGAAAAGTCAAATCCAAGTTTTTAAAGATTAAGATAGTGGTTTCTAACATGGCCTCAGAATTTTTTGGAACAGATTTTGAAGTTCCATCTGATTCCACTTAAAGAAGCAAAAAGAGCATACCAAAGCTTATGATAAATAATAAATAATAAATGAATAAAATATAAATATATATTAACTAAGATACAATGAAATATACATTTATTTATTTTTTTGATTTATCACCAACAATCACACCACTTAATTAAGTTCAAGATTAAAAATTATGTCTAAATAAAGCCCAAGATAAAATGTTCATGCACTGAAGGTTGTAAGCCATGTCAAACCTTTCTCTCTCTTCAAGTTGGGGTTGGTGATAAACCAAGAGCGAGAGGAGGCGAAGACTGCAGCCACGCAGAACTCCCCACCGCTGGACTTACTGGGTGAGATTTGGGGAGGCGGCTTGGCTTTGCTGCAAAAAAGAGACATAAATGAAAATAAGAATATAGAGAGTGAAAGTCTGCTTTTGGAGAGTGACATCCAGAGTAAAAGAGGAAACATAAAGCCACCTCACAGACGAGAAGAGAGACACAGCTGAGAGGAACAGAATCAAGACACATTTTCCTGCATATGAATAACATCACTCAAAAAGTTTTGAATGAATATTGCACATCCACAAATAAAACACTGGGCTCGTAACCAACAACATACTACAGCACACATTCACTCTTCATGCAAGTAAAAAAAAAGAAAGAAAAAAAGTCACAATCCAAAGAGACAGTTTACAATAAAATAAAATAAAACCATTTAAAAAAAAAAAAAAGTTTATAAAATAAATCGTAAATACTTTTAAATAATCAGTTTTACTGGATTGTAATTTCACTTCAATTTGTATTGGGAGAAATAGCCACTTTTAAGTTTTAATTAGAAAGTACAATTTCACCACAGTTGTCAAAACCAGAAAAACATGGCTTCACCAAACTGCTATCTGAGGATGTTTTATTTATTCCTTTTTTGAGTGTATAATGATGTTGTTAAAGCACAACACACACACACACACACACACACACACACACACACACTAGTCGGTACAGATACCACATAATGGCAGTAATTTTCTTATAAAGCTGCTTCAAATGGAGGCTTTTAAGTAGCTTTGGAAGGCCTCATTCCAGTCTTGGCATTTGAGAAAAATGATTAGGGCCTATTGAATTATTCTTTACGTCAGTAAGATTTTGAAGAAGCCAAGAAGAAAAAAAGGGTCATGGGCTGAGAGATAAGGGCCTGCATATGGAATTCATCCTAGAACAGTAGCCATGTGGTATCATTGTCTGACTTCTGCACTAACCCGCACTGTAAAACCTGCCCTCTACTGTATATCTCATTCAAACAATAGACTCCAAAAACACTGACTACTGGCATGTCACACAGAACCACACTCCGGATACAGTACCATCAGCCATGCACACATACACATTTGATTGGATGAAGTACTTGACACGACATTCTAAAAAAACGCAGTACTCAATGCGCAAAACGATAAATAAATAAAAACAGTGATTGCTTTCTAAACTAAGCAAACCTTTGTAACATCTATTCAATATTTACAAAATATTATAAATGTCTAAATTATCTTCACTCTGGGACTTTTTAATTTTTAATTTTTTTAGATGCCAAGGACTCTAAATATTTAAGCCCCGTGATTAACAGGAAATATAAAGGCAGCTATATATTTACATGTACAAATATCCATTTATATTTAGTGAGAAAATTTGTAAAAAACAAAAATAAAAATTCATGATTTATAATAATCAGCTGTAATATCGTTTTACAGTATTGTTTGGGGTCAATAAGATGTTTTTATTTATTTATACTTTTATTTCAAAAAATGAAAACATTTACAATGCCACAAAATATTTATTTCTCAAATAAATGCTAGACATTTCTATTAATCAAAGAATCCTGAAATCCTGAAAATGCACCAGAGTTTTCACAAAAATATTAAGCAGCACAACTGCTTTCAATATAGTAATAATAATAATAAGAAGAAATGTTTCTTAAGCAGCAAATCAGAATATTAGAATGATTTCTGAAGGATCATGTGACACTGAAGACTGGAGTAATGATGCTTTACAATCACAGGAATAAATAACATTTTAAAACATATGCAAATATAAAACAGTTATTTAAAATTTTAATAATATTTCAAAATACTTCTGTTTTTGATCAGATCAATTCAGCCTTGGTGAGCACAAAAAAAAAAAAACATGTTTTTCAAAAACATTAAAACCGACCCCAAATGGTTGAGTATAGGGATGGCCCGATACCGATACCAGTATCGGGTATCTGCCCGATACTGAGCTTATGTACTCGTACTCGTAAAAACGCCCCGATACCAACAACCAATACCAGGCAGCGTGTGTACAGTGTTTGTGTCCAGACAAAGAAGCACTGACAACAGAAAGTATAATGGGGATAAAAAAAGAAGGCTGTCTATGAAGTAAATGTATCATATTAGTGAAATATTAAACAAAATATAGTAACGCCTATATAGCTGTGGTGCGTGAGCTGATAAGAGAAAAACGCGCAGTGGATTGAGCGCGCCGCGGCACCGAAGCGCGAGCTGGTCGAGCGCATCAGACGTCAGTGGAAAGTTTGTAGTTCAGTCGGATATCAATGGCAAAGAAAGTAAAACGAGGCATGTAGCTTATTATTAACATTAACTGACCAGAGAGAGAGAGAGAGAGAGAGAGAGAGAGAGAGAGAGAGAGAGAGAGAGAGAGAGAGAGAGAGCGCACTTCTGTTGAATGCTGGATTGCTGATCGTTCACTCGGCACGTATATTTGGATTAAAACTAAATCGTATATGTAAGTAAAACATGAACTGTTACCTTATTTATGTTTAACGACATTATTACAGGACATTTGCAGGTCAAGAAGTTACATGAACTTCAAACATCCAAAGCGCGCGCCCCGAAAACCATCGCCTCAGACAGCGCGCGAACACTGAGTGGAATTATTTCACTATTGCGCTTGTACGGATGAATTCACACAAAACTATGTAAAAATGCTCGTCTTGGCGAGTATCCTAGTAAAGAAAGTATATTATATGTCAAGTGAACGTAGACAGTATAATTCAAATGGGTTTCAAGTGCGTTCGGTCTTAAAGGGGCAGCAGTTGAATTAATCTGCTGCAGTGTTTTAATGTTAACCAGACAAAGGATTAACTTGTCTTGACTAAATAGGCTACCTTTTTTTGTAACTTCACAAAAAGATCCATCTATATTTAATTTATACAGTAATGAATATGCAGTGCATTAAATATATTTGATGAACAAATTAAGTTTACATTTAATAAACATATGATTTGACATTCTTTTGGTTTCTCTACCAATACATTTAAAAATGACAAATGCATGAATTAAATTAATTGAAAATAAAAATACAGGTATCGATTACGGTATCGGTATCGGCGAGTACCAAAAATTAAAGTATCGGTATCGGACTCGGCCTGGAAATGGTATCGGGCCATCCCTAGTTGAGTATATTTTTTTATAATTCTATTGTACTAAAGCCAAATCAAACAATTAAAATATTATTTGGAACACATCTAAAATGTCAGATGTATAACGCAGAAGATAAACATTTTCAATTCAAATTTGTTCGTATAATGCTATGCAAAGTTCATTTTTAAACGCTGAAATGTTTTGCAGGCCCCAGACACTGCCTTTCAGTTTGAAAACCCTTGATACATACATATGATTAATTCATCAGCATATTATGCAATTAATTCAAATCCCATCTGTAATCGAATGACAGCCCTAGTCATTATACACTAAAAGATCAGATAACTGCAAAACAAAACTGCCGATTGTAATGAAATTGTTGTAGACCGTGGAGTCTGGACTGGGAGTTAATGTGGATGAATTGTCCAGTGTTTGAACCGGGGACTCCTCCAGCCTTGCATTACACTAATAGGTGTTGAGTGACCTGTTGCTGAGCTGCACTCTCACTCTGTCACTTCCCTTAAAACTGTCATCAAGTCGTAAATTACTCTCAGGACGAGGAGTGATGTTGACATCTTTGTTTAGCCGACACCAGGCGAGGATTGCTGGTCGGGAAGGACTAAAGACAAAAAAGACAAAGTAAAGAAAAGCAGGGAGAGATATTGGCACATGTTTATTGGTGTTGGACGGAGGTGAACCGAATAACTAAAAAGCTGAGCAGTGCGTGCTGCTGATGGGGAGATACGAGAGGTTTGTTAGTATATCTCCTTTGCCGAAAGCAGGCGAGAGCGTCTCGCTATCTGTCAGTGTAGAACAGGGGACACAGGACTAAACAAACACGCTCAGCCAAGTACAGTGAAGTGCACATTTCCGTTTTCCCCTCCTCTAATAAAACCAGGAATCCCAAGAGGGATAAAAAAGGAGAGAAGACACCAGACATTTTGAAAACCTCAAATCTTTAGAAACGCCACTTCCTTTGCCCTGACCATCACTGACCGTAGAGAAAAAACATTGAATGTAGCTCAAAGAAGCATTTAAATCCTTCCTGCCCCACCGCTGAGTTCAAGGCAACGAGGAAAGTGAACGAGCTAAGCAGTTTTCCAGTCGAGGATTGCAGGTAAAGATCTGGCATTTTCAGGACGCAGTTTCTCGAAAGGAAAACTGTAAAGGATGGGAGCACAGATGTTTTTAATAACAACACCAAACCGACTTCGGTGTGTGACTAAACATTTATTCCTCTGAGATCACAGGCTGACGCCGTCTGCCACAAATCTGAGAGGAAATTGTATCCGTTTCTGAGTGCTTTGCATAATAAATCTGGAAATATTCTTTAAAAGGTATACTGTATAATGTCATGCCAGTAATGATGATGAGATCAAAAACACTGCAAAGAACCAGTCTGAGCTAAAAGCCGGGCATAGCTTTGAGCGCTCATCTGCTAGCGGTGCACTAACAATGGCCAACTATGGTAAGAGGTCTTTTGAAGAGGCTTTGGTCAGAAGATGATTTGGTCAACATGTTCTTATTTGAGAGCAGTTCACACTTGCATTGCGTCTGAATTTCCTTGAAACGACCGCTGGAGTTGGTTTGTCTGTATATGAAATCACTTTTTTCCTCTTAAAGTGGCTAGCGAGACTCAAGCTGTAGTGATTCAGCGGGCCATTTGAGCGAACGGATTATTCTAAATAAATATTGGCATGGGGAGCAGCTTACACAAAAATGTATCTGAAAATCAATAAATTATGAAACTTAAACATATTTAGTGAGATGGAGGAGAAGGGAAGACAGACGCTACTAAACAGAAGCCAATTTCGTCTTCCCCCTATTGGCATTTCCCCTGCTGCTTCTAGAATGTTTTTTCCCCCTCTCTCTCTAACTAATTCACTGAAAAGACTCCTTTGCATGTCATTTCCACTTTTAATTTAACATATGAGGACTCTTGACGTGAGCTAATAGCTTTTCCTCAAGGGCATAATTCAATCTGTGATGTCCACCATCAAAGCCTGGCCACATTACAGTCCCGGCCACAGACGAGGCGCCATCAGGGGGAAGGCGGCCCCCATTTGTTTTCAAACAAATGCGACGGCGCGCTTTAAACGGTAAGAAGCACGGACCTCATTTTAACGTATCGGGGGACTTGCCGTGACAAGCTGACCATATGGTCGTGTCCGTCAGGCAGCGGGGCCTGTGTTACAAAGCTCATGAAAGGATAGTGCAGAATGCAGACATATCTCTCAACGTCACATTTATTATCTCACAGCCGCTTTTCCTCGGACATGGCTCAGGCACACAGCCACAGTCCACACACACCGTGGCAGCCATTTGGGAGGCCGGCATCAAACGCTAAAAGAGAAACAGAAATTTTTCCCCTCCATTTCCAACGTTCCAGCTCATTGGGATATCGTTGAGGAAGGTGCCTGATTCGGCATGATTTCCCTTTTCCTTAGAGAGATGCTGGAAAATATGAGTTCCCCAGGTGTGAGCGCAGCTGTCTATGGTATTTACAAGCTGGCAGGTTTTGAGGTTTGCGTTAGTTGTACTTTGTTCTTGGCTCTATGGTGTACAGGACACTTCTGTGAGTTTCAAAAAAATAAAGCAGAAACATAACATGTTAAAGCTTCCATAACCTACATCAATTAAAACGTTTCCTGAACAGTCTCATATCGTACCATTCTTCTTCTTTTTTTTATGTTGCAGATTCTATTTCTATCAGTATTTTTTGGGAATGAAAAATAGTTCCAGAACCAAGGTAGCTAAAAAGGTGAACAGTCACAGCGCTCTGTAGCATTATTTTTTACTCTTTATCAGACTTACTCTAGATTTGATTACTTTTCATTTACTTTAATCCATATGTCTCCTGAGCTGTTTATAATGAAATCTTATGTTCTGCCATTTTGTATTTGAGCTGATATTTTCCATCTTTTTTTTCTGCGTGGGAGTGTTCTGTTTTGGAATACTAGATGATTCCTCTAATACATCCACGTGATATTAAGCACATTTCACTTCTCTAGAAGGAAAAACTAATTACCATTTAGTACTACATCTAAAATCAATCATATGTTTCCGATGAAATGTGGAGCTCCAGTTGTGTCACACATTAATGTGCCTAGCCCAGTCAAGAGGAAGCTATGGGGAATATTACGATTTATCATGTTAATGATGATGCTTTGAAACACATACGTCCTCAGAGATCACAGTAGAGCAGTGCAGGAAAAAGATCTAATAATTAAAATATATGTGAGGACACCACAACAAAAGCTGAAACCTAAGCCAGAGGAATGACAGCAGCACATGTGATTTAATTTTTTTAGGGTGTGAGGGATGAAGGGCAGACCGCTTTGCTGAGATTCAATCTCTGAAGCTGCAACTAAAAAGACAGAAACTCTGCAAATGCAGATATACATACAGTATATGTATACTGTATATATATACATACACACATATACAGTATGTGTGTGTATATATTTATACAATTTATGTGTATACACATGTGACCCTAGACAACAAACCCAGTCACATGGGTCAATTTTTCAAAATTGAGATCTATACATCATCTGAGAGCTGAATAAATAAGCTTCCCACTGATGTATGGTTTGTTTGACAATATTTGGCCAAGATACACCTATTGACAATCTGGAATCTGAGGATGCCAAAAAATCTAAACATTGAGAAAATCACCTTTAAGGTTGTCCATTTATGTTCGCGATTGTGCTGCATTCACTCACAAAAATAAATGTTTTATATATTTACGGTAGGGAATTGACAAAATATCTCCATGGAACATTATTTTTACTTAATACCCTAATGATTTTTGGCATAAAAGAAAAATCGATAATTTTGACCCATACAATGTATTGTTGGCTATTGCCACAAATATACCCGTGCGACTTGTGACTGGTTTTGTGATCCAGGGTCACATATACAGTATGTGTGTGTATATATTTATACAGTTTGTATATATATATCCATACCCGCAAACACTTATTTATTTATTTTTTTACAAAATTATGCATTGCTTTCATAATAATCCCCCTTTTGATAGTAAAGTAACTTTTTGAGTTTGCATCTAATAAAATATCTCTGTGTTTTTCTCCATATAAACTTAAGCCAATGATTATACATTGTCCAAATAAAATTGTCACATCAAATTAAAGGGTGAAGAAGATGAATGGCTGCAACTCCATTGCACACATCTTACGCAACCATCGGCGAGAGCTGTGTGTGGACTGCGGAGCACCGATCATTTTTTCACCCTTATTCCAAATGTCACCAGCCAATAAAATCATAACGAAAGCAATATGAATGTTAACACAAAAGCATTTTTGAATAAACAACCTATGCCGTCTGTTTGGAAAAAATGAAGCAGGAAAGGAAGGATCACTTTGAAGAGGTTCGTTTAAACCGCAGGACGGACTGACAAACAGAGCTCTGATACTGTCTAATGCAGCAAAACACAACATTTTGCAATGAACTCTAGAACAAAATCTCTTTTCTCTTTCCCATGAATTCAATGACACTGACTAACTTGACTAACCATGCCAAGCTGGTGTCTTAGATATACTTATGACCAACAAAATTCCTCTCACAGTGGCCTTTCCATACAGTACTATTCAACAAGCAACTTTTTCAATTAAAAAGAATTAGGTTAGCAAATAAAAAAAAATACACAAAAGCCAAACAGCAAATCCACACACAGACACGGAACAAATAAGTACAATAAAAAACACATCTCTCGGTTCTTCCCACAGCGTGCTAGAATAAACTGAAGAAATGAAAAACAGGGAAAAAAAAATCTTGGTAACAAACTAAAGATGGAATGAACGCAGTCGCTTTCTGAAGCGCGGACAAAGCATGCTGGGAGTGAATTGTAAAAACTCACCATGGAGTTTTAATGGAAAAACATCCAGCCCCAAAGAGGTAGGGTCTTCATGAAGGGACAGATGCACAGAGATAGATGGGAAAAGCATTATTATTATTTGACTGGGTAAACAGTTTACTGTTTTATGATACATACGTTAAAAAGCAATAAAATAGTGGATTTTAATATAATATATATATGACTCAATTGTTATTAAATGTCTTAAGAAAACTCCATTGGTGGTATTTAGGAGGGACATGGGAGACATGAGGTCCGTTTCTTGCAGTCTGACAGTTCAATAGAAGTTCAATAGTGGTTTAATTGAAGTAAGATGCTGTGAGAGATGTTGTTTTATGCTGAAGGGTTAGTAGAAAGGAGAAGTGGATCCCTGATCTACAGCCAGAGCAATGGATGACCGTAAACATTTTACAGCCAAAAGTGTTTCCCAAAAGCAATAAAAAGGACATGAAATCCAACTCTGGCAGAGGTCGCTGCACACTCTGCGGCCCTTTGGATGAGTTTACTATTCAGTAGGGGTGAATCACTGTCTGCAAAACAAAACCTTACAGTTTTACACAGACATTGAATCTTTCTCATTGGCAAACTTCTACCATGAAGAACTGTTCAGATCAAACAAATCGTGGCGAGAGAGAAGAGTGATGGTCAGGCTAAGTTTATCTTAAAATTACCATTGTGGTTGACATTCTGGATAATGAATGAATCATATTTGCACAAAGGGGCGTAAGATACTCAAACATCACGGGCCGAGCTAAACAATCAAATCGGCAGGTTGCTTAGTAGCATCTCAAGTGGCGCAGTACATCCGTCGAGTGTGACACTTCAGCTGAATGGACACAGCAAATATCCAGCTGTGAAAATGGATGGACGCCAATGCTAAATGAATACGTTGCCAAGGAGATGGATGCATGTTAAACCTGGGTTTGTTTAGCAGCATTGATGATCGGTTTGGTGTTTGTGAGATATAAAACGCCTAGAAAAGATTTCAGGACACACATAAGTAGGACAACAGCAACACCATGCTATCTATCACATGACACGCTCACTGCACTTCTAATAAGATCAGACCTGCCTGCAAACCATAACAATAGCATAAAAAGCAAGTGAAAAAGCAGATTTCATCCAAATCCGTAGAGTGCTATGAGGGTCTTTATTCCTGAGAAATGTTTACAGGGAAAGATGCCTGTTAACAGGAAGCAAGAAGTCACATGATGACATCCAGTGAGCGTTTAGGGCAACAACCCCACTTCAGCAGAATAATCTTTCACACGTTTATCTCTCTGCTCTCTGTGATCCTAATGCTGCACTTCCAAAGGCATTAAAATGAGGTGATTTGCGCAAAAGCTTTACGCCATGACATGTCACATGGCTGGGTAGCACCCGAGCTCTTTAAGCTATTTGTACGGTCATTATGGCACTATGAGACAATGGCCCAAAAGCAGCTCATTCACGTATTACACTAAGCCTAATACATCTGTGAGGTTAGATCCAGCCATCCAGCAACACACATGAGTCTTTGTCTCATATATAGGCCTAAATGATATTCCATAGTTGAGCAATATCACACAAGCGTTGTTTTTATTTCCGTATAGCAAGAGTGTAATGTAATATTGATTTTATACAACTGGTAATATTGTGATTTATTTTATACATAATATTGTCTGTTTTTGATAATTCTTTCCAATGAAAATATTACCTATAAAGCCAGAACTGTTGTGTCTCCGAGCAAAACACAGCGGTGTTTCGTACCTGAATGAATTTGCGTTTTGAGCGAATCAATCAATCAGTTGAACCAATGATTCAATGGCCCATTCATAAAGAGAGCCATTAGGTATGTTCAAATTGAAGTTGGTATTTGACATCAAAGTTTTGAATAATTAAGTCCATAAGTACGTACTGCATTCCTGTATAAATTATTTACTCATTTAGACATTTACTACCCACCTGCTGGCAGTTTTAGTTTCTTATTTAGTAATATAAGTACTTGCCAAAATTTTTTAATTTGGTTTATTTACATTTAC
Organism: Phoxinus dragarum; assembly: GCA_033366665.1. Classification (NCBI taxonomy): domain Eukaryota; kingdom Metazoa; phylum Chordata; class Actinopteri; order Cypriniformes; family Leuciscidae; genus Phoxinus; species Phoxinus dragarum. Next base: position 48,681 of record JARPMJ010006010.1, read on the forward strand.
TCACCCTAGTGTTGTTTAAAACCTGTATGAAGATATTTTGAAGAATGTTAGTAACCAAACCTTTTTGGTCTGTAAATATATCTAAATAATACCAATTCAGATGCAGCTTCTGTAGAAAAACAAAAATCATGGCTGCTGCAGCCTAAAAATCTGTGTGTAATAAATTCAGTGTTGAATCAAATAAAATATTTATTTCTAAAACAACTTTTTTGTAATGACTATTTGATGCTGTTCTCGTTTAACACAATGATGACTTAAAACATCTTTTGGGGGTAATTTCGCATTTTTGCGCATATATGCTGTCACTTTAAGACTGAATGCACAGACCGAAGATACTGAGACACATTCAGTTTCTTTCTCAACTGTTCACTTATGACATAACCGAGAGAATACTTGCCGAGACGGGTATCTTGACATGCAGTAGTCAACATTTGAAGTGGATCAAAAAAATCATCAAAGTTGTCCTAAGAGAAGAACGGGTATTGTTCAAAATTCATGTAGGTGAATTTTTTTTGTGAACCTTTGATGAAAGGTTTTGATCCACTTCAAATGTTGACTACTGTCATTTTGTGTGTATGTGTAAACGCGAAAGAGGAATCAATTCGGTGTTCGAGTGCTGTCTAAAACGTGCCCCCCTCCCTCTCTCTCCCTCTCTCCCTCTCCGTGCGTTTCGGTTGTGTGAGATAACACATAACAGAGCTCTATAACAGGACTACAACAAGCTCAAGCCCACACTGTAATACTATTTGCTGTTATAGTCAGTCTTTAAAGACAAGAATAAGACACCAATGCAGTGACAAGTCGGTCATGACCGAACCACCACTAGGATCAGTGGTATTGACGTCCTTTTAGCACCTTCACTACAGTCTTATACTAATATGCGGGTAAACATGGTCTAAAAATGGTACTGTGCTGGCTGATAAAGGAGGAGGAGGAGGAAGTAAAGAACAAAAGGAGGTTACTCATCACTTAACAGACACATGGAAAAGGGGCGATGAAGTCATCAGTGCTGATATCAGACCTCACTGCGCTGGCTGATTTGACAGCTGAAATCAGGAGAACAGCTGAAGTGGTTCGCAGAAAAAGAAGGTCACACAGTGACACAGCTCCTGGAACGGCTATGTACATTAGAACTCACATTGCTGTCTCACCCAGACACTTCTCATGCTTACAAGATGATTGTTTTTAGCGAGTAAAGTATTAGTGAATGTTAATACTGAACTAAAATATCTAAAAGTCAGTAATTGGAACAGTGGCCTGTGGCCAGACATGGTGCTTATGTGGGAGTCAGGAGGGGTTTGTGTTCTTTCTTGTGTATATACTGAAAAATCAAACTTGAATAGCATCATTAAAAAAAAAAAAGCATTAAAGCACTGATGTTTTTTATTAAAGTACTAAATATGAAAAACAAGTATGTCGCAAGTACACAAGAATGTGATTTTGCAGTTTGAACAAAGAACTTTTAAGTGAATCAAAAACAGTGTTGCTATTGTTAAACTAATACAAATCGTTTTCGTTTATTGAAATAAAGCTGAAAATAAAACAGGGTATCTACAGTGTTTTTTTATATAAAATTTAAGACTTTTTAAGACCTTTTTAAAGACCTGCACAGATTAAATCAATGCCGTATGAGAGGGGTAGGACAATGTTTATGGTAACATACCCATAAAATGACTCTATAAACAACGATTTAAACAAATTTACAGTTCAAAAACAGGTTGACAAAGAAAGTTTTATAAAATGATAAACCTCACATTCCAGCCTTTAGACCATTTTTTAAGAAAATGATGTCCAAATTATAAATTATTATATTATATTTGCTTATTTTCGATCCACCGGTTGCTGTGTATTCCAGAAAGCAGGTTATGAGACATACCCGGGTATGCAAGCGGATAACCTCAACTTTCATTTAAAAAAACAGAGGTAACTTTCAGGGTATGCAAGTAGCCATAGCAGATTACACTTTGAACATAACCTACTCAGGGTTAGTTACTTCAAAGTTGTTCAGCGCATGCGTGCCCTATTGATGAGGCTCCAGTGATCATGATAGATTAATGGGCGTGGTAGAAGAAAGTAGTATGATGCGCTTTTTCTTTCCGATTCATTGCTCTGTTGAGAATGTCTTGTGTCTTGTTAACTGTGAACATACTCTGGGTTGGCTGTAATTGGCGTGAACCAGTAGAATGCGCAGCGGCATGTATTTAGTATGTAACAGGCGGCGCTCACGTTTATTTAATTATTCAAAAATCAAACACATTAAGCCAAGTTGCAATTCCTGTTTTTCTGTCTCCAAAATTTAACATCTCTTGAAATGATAACTACGGTAAGACTTTTCTTCTTATTTCATATAAAATAAAATATTTAAGACTTGAGACTCTACGGCCTTAAATTTTATAAAACTGAATTTAAGACTGTTTGAGGACCCCTATTAAAATATATTAGATGGAAAAACTAAAGATTTAAAATGAGAAAGATTGCCTTGCCAGATAAACAAAATAAAAGTTGAAGTCTTATATTACTAAAACTGAAAAATAATAATAATAAAGCTAAACAAAAAAATAAAAAAACAGAACCAGTCCAAAACCCTGTATAATGTACAGGATTCTCAGCATTACAGAGAATTTCTTACATATGTGAGTCAAATTGACATTTTAACTGAAATGTACTCAAATGAATTGGAATCGAAACATAAGAATCAAATCAAACTGAGATGTAAAATGGGAATCAAACTGAATCAAGAAACCTATATCTGACGTCAGAAAGTTACCACTTCCTCTAAAAAGCTCTCAAATCAACGCTGTTAATATCCAATATCGCTCACTTGAAGTTAGACATTTGTGGCAAAGACGGTTTCAACCTGCTTTCCTCCCGCACCAGCCCGCTTGATTTAGCCACGACACTAAATGTCCAGTTGCATTATTACAGACTGTGTCTGTAAGGAGGACGGTCTCCCATGTGGTGGCCAGATCATTTGCCATTCACCAGCCTCAGCTCTGAGTGCTGCACATCTGAGTGTAAGGTTTTTGGGCATGTTGATGGGCTAGGAGAATATGAGCAGAGACAGGCGGGTACAGCTGACTGACTGACATATACTGTACGTAGACACACAACACAGTTCAGCACAACATAGGATGTCTCTTGTCTGCCGCCACATATGCTAGCCTCAGCTAAGAAGAGAAAGACAAAGGATGAAAAGGGACTAGACATCTATCTGTCACAATGTACAGCCTCAGACTCAGCATGTCTGTAGAAAAGGCTGTTTAAATGGGGACTAAGCTCATATAAGGTCTCCAAAGCCAGAAACTAAACCCTACGCAAGGCTGAATTATTCAAACTTCAAACTAATGCACTCTTGATGACTCTTCAATTCAAAACTAGAAGTGAGAGCCCTTAAAACAACCTCAGCGCAAGTGTTCTGCATGACAATGAGCTACAGGCTTTGTATAAATCTGCCTATTTAAAGTTGACCCAATGTGCCACTGTTTCGTTAGCGAATTTCCCATTCAAACTTTGCATTTAAATAAAAATAAACAATTGGAATAAGCCATAATTATGTTTAGTCAGTATGTAAATGCACACTGCAGTCATTGATATGGCAACCAGTCTTTACCGGCGTGTTCATGTTACATGGAGAGCAACCGCATGCTCCGTCCAGTGATTGTAATGCATCTGGCTCAGGAACTAACGACCGACTACAGCAAAGATCCATATGTGGGAGAATGCAGGTTTGCATGTTTGTGTAAATGCAGGCAATCCTCTGGCAAATGACGGTTTGATGACACTTAAAGAGTTCATGCGAACTCAACTACGTTTCAAATCCCAACACAGTTCTCACAAATGAGAAATGCTATCGCCAGGAATGGCTGGAGCATCAATGATCTTTACATGTCCAGTGACTTACAACAATTATATTCTGTTAACCTGAATTGACCATGTAGCCTGGTCTGCAACAAAAGCTAACTGTGTAAAGTTGACGTTTATAACCGGTCTAACAGATGACACAAATTGATAGGTTTTGAGATACTACCTGTATTAAGTACCTTGTGCCTTAAAATGGCAACATCATTTCCATTGAGAGCTCTTCTTGGTTTAAAGTCACAACACACCAAATGGCAAAAATAACTGTAGCCAAAAGGTGACTGTAGCCAAACGCAAGTAGCAGATTACCTATCCAGTCAGAATACAGCCTTTCCAGTTCCTGTCCTCAAGCATCAACATTTAATTTTTGATTTGATGAATTATCTTGCAATTCAGTTGGAATTAAATTATAATTCTATAATTAACAGTAATAATTTGTGTCTTAAGTAATATAACATTGAATATAACATAACATGTCTATACGGAACACCTTTGCATGCTAAATAGTGTGCAGGAACCCACCCAGTGCGCTTGGTGATGGTGCCCAAGGTCATCGGTTGCTTGATCTGAGCCAGTGGTAGCACAACCGTCAAACTGGGTAATGCAGACAGGCGTGGGTTACCCATGTTGTTGTTGGTGAAGTTGTTATAGGATTCTTGACTGGTGAGTTTGGCTGTGAAAGAAAATGAAAAATGTAAGTAATTTGAGTTTGTATTTAAATAAAAATTCTATAGGTCACATACATAATACACTAAGATTTCTTTAAAAGGAATTAGTTTTATTCATCAACGAATGCATTAAATTGGTCAAAAGATACAGTAAAAACATTTATACTCTTAAGCAAGATTTCTATTTCAAATAAAAGCTGTTCTCAGACTCATGAAAAAAAATACACAAAAATATTAAGCAGTACAATTTTAAACATTGATAATATATATATAATTTCTTGAGCACCAAATCAGCATACAAAATGATTTCTGAAGGATCATGTGACACTGAAGACTGAGGAATGGCTGCTGAAAATTCAGCTTTTTTCAAATATAAAATATATTAGAAGTTATTTAAACTGTAATAATATTTCACAATATTACCCTTCTAACTGTATTTTTTATCAAATAAATGAGACCTTGGTGAGCATAAGTGACTTTCAAAAACGTTAAATCAGCAGCCTATGTTAAAGGGTTAAAAAATTGACATAATTTACTCTTCTACTGAACACAAAATATGATATTTTGAAGAATGTCGGTAACCAAAACAGTTGATGGGTACCAATTGACTTCCATAGTATTTCCAAGTTCAGCATAAGAAAGGAATTCATACAGATTTGGAACAACTGGGTGAGTAATTAATGACAGAATTTTAATTTTTGAGTGAACTATCCCTTTAAGTCCAAACTGATTCGTTGTATCCACCTTATTGTGCAATGTGAAATTAAGCTTCATTTTTGTGAATGTGTGAGACTTACAATTCATTTGCTATAGGTAAATAATTAGGAGAATAGCAAAGTGCAGTAAACATTAAAACTATTTATACAAACCAGTTTGATTAGAATTACAACAATACCTTAAAATATGATGCTAAGAAAACAAACCAGTTTGCAATATCAAGCAGCATAAGCCGTTTTGTACAGCTAAAAATAACTGGAAGAGGATGACGCGGGAAGCCAGATACATTCAAGTTACAAATGGCAGCACCCACTCTTACGTTAAAAATAAGATGGATAACAATTAACAAAAAAAATAAGCGAATGATGAAAACAGCATTCCAGTTGTGCTAAAATATACCATTAATTCACAATAGAGCATGTTTTCTCAGGGAAACAAACACAACAGATAAAAGGTTTATATAGCTCTCCCCCTTAATTATTCACCTTTCATCAGTTTTTTGTTTGTTTTTGTGATGTTTTTCAATCCAAATGATACAGGCATCGATTTGATCCACGCTTCCACACCACAAAAACAAACCTATTTAGTGCATATGTACTCTGCACAAATATTTTACACAAACTCGTTTTTTTAACTCCATTATATTTTCCCTTTCAAGACATAATATTTCGGACCAGTCCAATAATCTCAGCGAAGATTTTCCTTGCTTCCATTGTAATTTCACCAGGAAGAGGGTATTCAGGGGCTCCGAAAAATACCTGAGACACAAAACAATGATTATCTGAGGGCAAAAGCGCTGAGAGCGGCCGTGCCACAGTGTTGGAGGGGTTTTAGATCATTAGCCAGCCTGTCTGTGTCTCTCTAATACCCAGAAACGTTGTCTTTGTGCTTAACCAAAGAGAGACCATTTAGGCCTCATGGCCCTCGATAAAGGCCTGCTTTGGCTGGAGACATTACACAAACCCCTGCGCCATTCCACACAGGGCCCGAATCTCAAGGGCCCTTCACATTTCAAAACCACTACACCCCAAGCGCAGCACCTTTTGTGTGCAAGAGCAGCAGAAAAGAAAAGGAATTTGAACAGGAAGCAGCCTGAAAACCCATAATGGTGCTTCTGGTAGACAAAGACGAGGAGTAGAGGAAGAAAATTCTTAATGAATTTAGCATCTTTCCATGAAGGACACACTCAGTCTCTGCAAACTTTTCAACCCCCGCCAAATCAAAACCCAACTCGCCCATGGACACAGCCGTCACGGCGGCAAAGCTTAAGCCATCAAAAAAGCAGACGCCTCGCACGGGATGATGTGAAACTCAGCCACCAAATGACGCGAACCCGAGTGTGGCAGGTTTGGCCGGAACCCTCAAGAATGGCACGTCCGAGAGAGGCAAGGCGCCTGGCCAGTCAAAACGATACTGCTTATGGAGTTGTCATTTGATTAATGACTCATGTGTGATGGCCTGCGCAGTGATACATGACAAGCCAATGGAAAGAAGATCTATCGATGCAAATCCAAACTCCAAGAGGTAAGCCGGGTCACCCTCTGTCACCTGACCCTTCTGTTTAAGCTCACTCTCCGCTCCATTTGCATTTTCTTCTAATGGCACAGACCTGGCCGCCCTGTCACTGATATCTTGTTTTCTCCCCCAAGCTGTTCTATTTGCATCTGATAAAGCAATGAACACAAGCGATCCATCTAAACTGGCACTTTTCCATTCGTTATTTGGTTGATTTGCACACAAATAGCTAAAAACAACAACATTCTTAGGCAAACATCATCCCATTTTGATCGCATCCACACTGAAGTGAATTAAAAAAAACACAACCTTGATGGAAGCCAACGTGAATAACAATCCAAGGGACAGAATATTGCATGACGTTCCAAAATGTCAGCCATTGAGAAATCGCTGGGCTTTAAGGAGCATCTGCAGAAGATCTGAATTCCTAGAAAAAAGTCATACTCTCTCAGTTTGGGAATACTTTGATATATTCTGTTTCACCCATTCATGTCGCCCAGGTTTCCCAGACATGCTCCTGTAAGAGCGTAGTTCACAGGAGGTAGGGATTAGGACGGGAGGGGAGGAGGGAAAAAAAGAGGGATGAGTGGAGAGGAAAAGGAACAATGGCGGTACCGCCCGCACTCAGGGGGACGGCGCTGTCATGTCAAGTCTGCCTGTGCCAATTTCCCAGAGCTATCATTATTAAAATACACACTTTCAAAGGAGGAGTACTACAAGTGGAAGTGTGGGGGGGGGGGGGGAGAGAAAAGTAAGTAGAAGGAGAGGCCAGAAAGTGCCGGATAAAAGCAATCCCGGTGGACAAAGTGAAAACAAATTGAAAGAACCATTATAAAACACAGATGCTGCAAAGAAAATAAACTTCACAAGCTTTCAGAAGAAATCAGACATTGGTGGAAAAGCCATTTCTGGTTGCCTCTGCTTTTACAGTATCTGCTCACTGCTATTTTCAGGCTTGTAGTGGGGTCAAGCTAGCCTATGTGAAAATGGCCAACTGCCAGTCTTTTCCCCAACCCGCCAGTGAATGAGAGTGCTTTTAAAGTGACGGAGGTTTTTTATCCCCTGCAAAGTTTTTGGGTTGTACGGAATCTGCTTTAATGAAGCAGAAACATTATATGAAACTTCCTGACTATTACCAGACATTGTGCCTTATAAGTATTTTCACCAAAAGACTTCAAACTGCATTATAAAATGAATGTTTTCTGTTCCCCCTCATTCCATGTGCTGATTTCACTGCAGAGTTCACCATATGATTACAAGCCATTACATCATGACAAAAAATATTCACTGCTGTAAAATAGCAATATACCCATTTATCAAAGAAAATGTGAAAGCATTCAAGTGCGTAATTTATTAAACAAACTACATCCGAACGAGACTGTCTGAAATCAGATCCAATAGTTTACAACATGTCAGCATTTACAGCTCATCAGAGGAGCACCTTGGTGACAGTGGGAATC